>JAYEAL010000403.1:0-117455 GCA_036419045.1 Scirpophaga incertulas
ATTTTTCCAGTGTAGTAGACTAAACCATCACCGATTGGCGGTAACTGCAGGCGCGCAACTGTCATCGTTCGCGTCAAAAAATTCGCAAAGTCGCCGAAACGGAAATCTGCCACAGCGCCCAGTGTTTGCCATATATCTGGCCCAAAATGGTGGTAAAATGATCAGCGAGGCCCAATCGACCCGGCCATGTGAAAAAAAAATTGAAAAACACGCGATTTATGTTCTCCCCAAAATCGGGGAAAATACCCCAAAATCGGGGTAAATTACCCCACCCTTCGATGTGGCTCGCCGAGAACTACAAAAGGTCACCCGGGGTTGTCAGTCGAAAAACGCCGGCAACCCCGCGAAAACCGCGATTTAATTTTTTCGAAATTGCAACTTTTTACAAAATGGCCGCCGGCGCCGCCGCCATCTTGAAATGTGGGAGTTTCGGATTTTTCCCAATATCTGCACCGTATACGGGGTGGGATGACGTTTGTCCCGCGTCTCCAGCTCACCCCGATCTGGGAGATCAATTCGGGTCAAATTCGGTCTGCGAAAAGTTTTCCAACCTCCGTGGAGGCCAGTGTTGCAAGTGTAGAAAAATAAAAATACCAGAAAGTCATAGAGGCCGCCGCCGCCTATAGGCGTGTGTGTTGAAAAATTCCAAAAGTCGTTATTTCGATTTTCGCCTTTCGGGGCCCCTAGGAGAAAAACTACCAAAAACGGTAGAATATTCTCCCACCTGGCAACACTGCTCGCCGAGCTCCACCCCCGCCCGGAACATGTCACCCCGGTCGGAGGCCGCCATCTTGGCGAAAATCCGGTCCGAAAATCGCGTCGAAATTGGCGATCCAAGATGGGCCGCCGGCGCCGCCGCCATGTTGTTTTTCGCCGCGCGCCGCAAATTTCCCGAAAGTCGAGGACAGTCCCGACCACGCAAAAAAAGAAAATCCGGAAAAAAACGAAAACCGCGCCGGTCGACGGTCGCAAACGGTCGAAACGGGGTTTTTCAGTCCAAGATGGCGGCGGCGCCATTTTTGTTTTTTCGCAGTTTGACAGCTGCACCGAATCCCCGCACAGTAGTGAACACCCCCACCAAACGCCGTCAAAAACGGAGGCGATTTTGGAAAAGTTGACATCTCGCGCGCGGCCGCCATCTTGGATTTTAAAATCGAGCTATATCCGGATAGATCGGAAAAAAAAATCTAAAAAAATTCCACCTAAACATCAAAACACAAAACACCTCTAAACACCCTAAAAACACCCCTGATCAGTGAGTCAGTCAGTCAGTGAGTGAGTGGTAATCGAGCTTTATATAATATAGATATAGACTAGACGTCGCTTGCTTGCCGCGGGGTGCAAGCACCCCGCGTGGGGTGGTCCATCCTGATTGTGTTTTCAAAAAAGGGTGGTCTGTCGAAAATTTGTGAAAATTGTCTCCATTTGTGTCAAAAGAAACTACAAAACCGTGTTCTGTCGTAAATACACTAAGAAGCTCACGGCGTTCGTGGTCGCGTGAGTGCCGCGAGGTGCGCGCACCTCGCGGAGGTGTGGTCTATCCCACTACTGAAAAAAAAAATTGGCGGTCGGTCGATAATTAGTGAAAAATCGTTTCCATGTAAGTCAAAAAAACTGAAAAAGCGTGTGCACTTTACAATACAATTAGAAGCTCACGTCGATCGTAGTCGCGTGAGTGCCGCGAGGTGCGCGCACCTCGCGGTGGTGCGGTCTATCCCACTACTGAAAAAAAAAACTTGGTGGTCGGTCGAAAATTGGTGAAAAGTCGTCTCCATTTGTGTCAGAAGAAAATAAAACAGTTTGTGCGGTTGTAAGTACACTAAGAAGCTCACGGTGAGTGTGGTCGTTTGAGTGCCGCGAGGTGCACGCACCTCGCGGTTGAGTGGTCTATCCCGCTTCTGAATAAAAAATCGGCGGTCGGTCGAAAAATTAAAAAAAAAAATAGTCTCCATTTTGTATCAGAAGAAAATAAAAACCGTGTACGGTCGTAAATACACTAAAGAAGCTCACGGTCAGTGTGGTCGCCTGAGTGCCGCGAGGTGCGCGCACCTCGCGGTAGTGTGGTCTATCCCACTACTAAAAAAAAAATGGCGGTCGGTCCAAAATAGGTGAAAAATTGTATCCATGTATGTCATTAGAAACTAAAATCTCTGTACGGTTGTAAATACACTAAGAAGCTCACGGTGAGTTGTGGTCGCGTGAGAGCCGCGAGGTGCGCGCACCTCGCGGTGGAGTGGTCTATCCCACTTCTGTTAAAAAAATTGGCGGTCGTCGAAATTGGTAAAAAATTGTCTATATTTATGTAAAAGAAACTACAAAACCGTGTACGGTCGTAAATATACTAAGAAGCTCACGGTGAGTCTGGTCGCTTGAGTGCCGCGAGGTGCACGCACCTCGCGGTGATGTGGTCTCCCCACTTTGAAAAAAAATAAAAAGTCAAAAACTGTCTCCAGTTATGTCGCAAAAAACTAAAAAACTCTGTGCAGATGTAAACACACTAAGAAGCTCACTGCAACTGTGGTCGCGTGAGTGCCGCGAGGTGCGCGCACCTCGCGGTGGTGTGTTCTATCCCAAAACCGCGTGCAGTTGTAAACACACTGAAAAACTCGTGGCGCTGGTGGTCGTGTAAGTGGCTTTGCTCACAATGCGTTTTTCAAATAAAATCTTGTACAGTTGCTAAGCGGCACAAAAGCATATCGAGGTAAGTAAAAAAAAAAAAGTTGTCATTTTACTATAAATCACATTTGGATCCGTTCTACTCTTAAAATCCTTTCATTTCTACCCATATAGTGAAAAGCGCAAAAAAATGTCAGTCGCCATGTTGGATCGGCGGCCATATTGAATTTTCGAAACGTCACTTATGGCGTCGTATTCTTTTCGTCAAGGCCTTTCATTGATACCCATGAAGCATGGGTTGGAAAAAAAAGAGGTCCGCCATTTTGAGAGCGGGGGCTATTTTTAATTTTCTTTATGTCTCTAACGCGGCTGTATTAGACTTGTAAAACCCTTTCATTTGATACCCATATTGTAGGGATTACAATACAAATGATACTTGGCCGTTTTTGGACCGGCGGCCATATTGATTTTTTAACGTTGCCACCAATTGGCTTCGATAGTGCTGAAAAAATCATTTCATTCGATACCCATATCACCGTATCGGATTGAAAACCCGCGATAATATAACAAAAAAAAATATTAACCATTACAAAAGGGCCGCCATTGGCGGTCGGTCGAATATTGGTGAAAAATTGTCTCCATTTGTGTCAAAAGAAACTACAAAACCGTGTACGGTTGCAAAAACACTAAGAAGCTCACGGTGAGTCTGGTCGCTTGAGTGCGGCGAGGTGCGCGCACCTCGCGGTGGTGTGGTCTATCCCACTACTGAAAAAAAAAATTTGCGAAATATTGTCTCCATTTAAGTCAAACAAACTGAAAAAGCGTGTGCAGTTTAAAATACACTAAGAAGCTCACGGTGAGTGTGGTCGCGTGAGTGCCGCGAGGTGCGCGCACCTCGCGGTGGCATGGTCTATCTCACTACTGAAAAAAAATTTGGCCGTCGGGAAAAATTTGTGAAAATTTGTCACCATTTAAGTCAAAACAAACTGAAAAACTGCGTGCAGTTGTAAACACACTGAAAAACTCACGGCGCTGGTGGTCGCGTGAGTGCCGCGACGCCGTGCACGCACCTCGCGGTGGCGCTGCTCACTATTGCGTTTTTCAAATAAAATCTTGTACAGTTGCGAAACGGTACAAAAAATATCGAGGTAAGTAAAAAAAAAAAAGAAATTGTCATTTTACTATAACATACATTTGGTTCCGTTCTACTCTTAAAATACTTTCATTTGATACCCATATAGCGAAAATCGCAAAAAAATGTCAGTCGCCATGTTGGATCGGCGGCCATATTGAAATTTTAGAAACTTCACTAATGGCGTCGTGTTCTACTCGTCAAGACCTTTCATTTGATATCCATAAAAGCCCGGGTTGGAAAACGAAAGCGGTCCGCCATTTTGAGAGCGGCGGCCATTTTGATTTTTTTCAAAATGTCTCTAACGCGGCTGTATTAGACACTCAAAAACCCTTTCATTTGATACCCATATAGCCTGGGTTGGAAAACGAAAGCGGTCCGCCATTTTGAGAACGGCGGCCATTTTGAATTTTCATCAACACGTCTCTAACGTGGCTGTATAGACTTGCAAAACCCTTTCATTTGATACCCATATTGTAGGCTTACAATACAAATGATACTTGGCCGTTTTGGATCGGCGGCCATATTGGTTTTTTAACGTTAACACTAATAGGCTTCGATAGCGCTGAAAAAATCCTTTCATTCGATACCTATATCACCGTATCGGGATTGAAAACGCGCAATACAGCAAAAAGAGGAATATTAAGCCATTCCACAAAATGGCCGCCAGCGCCGCCGCCATCTTGAAAATGTCAAACGTCAAATTTTTCCAGTGTAGAAGACTAAACTCCTCACAAACTGGTGGTAACTGCGGTGCGCAACTATCATCGGTTTGCGTCAAAAAATTCACAAAGTCGCCGAAACCGAAATCTACCATAGCGCCCAGTGTTGCCATATATCTGGCCCAAAATGGTGGTAGAGAAATGATCAGCGAGGCCCGATCGACCCGGCCATGTGAAAAAAAATCGAAAAACACGCGATTTTACGTTCTCCACAAAATCTGGGAAATTACCCCAAAATCGGGGTAAATTACCCCACCGTACGATGCGGCTCACCGAGCACTACAAAAGGTCACCGGGGTTGTCAGTCGAAAAAACGCCGGCAACCCCGCGAAAACCGCGATTTATTTTTTTCGAAATTGCAACTTTTTACAAAATGGCCGCCGGCGCCGCCGCCATCTTGAAATGTTGGAGTTTCGGATTTTTCCCAATATCTGCACCGTATACGGGGTGGGATGACGTTTGTCCGGCGACTCTAGCGCACCCCGATCTGGAGATCAATTCGGGTCAAATTCGGTCTGCGAAAAGTTTCCACACCTCCGTGGAGGCCAGTGTTGCCAGTGGAGAAAAATGAAAATACCAGAAAGTCATAGAGGCCCCGCGGCCTATAGGCGTGTGGTGTTGAAAAATTCCAAAAGTCGTTATTTCGATTTTCGCCTTTCGCCGCCCCTAAGGGGAAAAACTACCAAAAACAGTAGAAATTTTCTCCCACCTGGCAACACTGCTCGCCGAGCTCCACCCGCCCGGAACATGTCACCCCGGTCGGAGGCCGCCATCTTGGCGAAAATCCGGTCCGAAAATCGAGTCAAAATTGGCGATCCAAGATGGCCGCCGGCGCCGCCGCCATGTTGTTTTTCGCCGCGCGCCGCAAGTTTCTCGAGAGTCGAGGACAGTCCCGACCACAAGAAAAGGAAATCCTGGAAAAAAACAAAAACCGCGCCCGTCGACGGTCGCAAACACGGGTCGAAACGGGTTTTTCAGTCCAAGATGGCGGCGGCGCCATTTTGTTTTCTCGCAGTTTGACAGGCGCACCGCATCCCCGCTGTAGTAGTGAACACCCCCACCAAACGCCATTAAAAACAGAGGCGATTTGGAAAAGTTGACATTTCGCGCGGGCCGCCATGTTGGTTTGGCAAAAATCCCTTTATCCCATTCTATGAACTAAAAAATCTAAAAAATTCCACCCTAACATCAAAACACTCAAAACACCCTCTAAACACCCTAAAATCACCCCTGATCAGTGAGTCAGTGAGTGGTAATCGAGCTTTATATATAATAGACTAGACGTCGCTTGCTTGCCGCGGGGTGCAAGCACCCCGCGGTGGGGTGGTCCATCCCTGCTGTGTTTGACAAAAATTGTGGTCTGTCGAAAATTGGTGAAAAAAGTCTTCTTTTTTGTCAAAATGTAGTATAAGTTACATATAAAATTGTTTACGTTTGAAAATACACTAAGGAAGTCATGGCGTTTGTGGTCGCGTGTGTGCCGCGAGGTCTATCCTACTTCTGTTAAAAAAATTGGCGGTCGGTCGAAAACTGGTAAAAATTGTCTCCATTTGTGTCAAAAGAAACTACAAAACTGTGTACGGTTGCGAGAACACTAAGAAACTCACGGTGATTCTGGTCGCGTGAGTGCCGCGAGGTGCGCGTACCTCGCGGTGGTGTGGTCTATCCCACTACTGAGAAAAAAAATTGCGGTCGTCGAAAATTGGTGAAAAATTGTCTTCCTTTAAGTCAAAACAAACTGAAAAAGCGTGTGCAGTTTAAAATACACTAAGAAGCTCACGTCGATTGTAGTCGCGTGAGTGCCGCGAGGTGCGCGCACCTCGCGGTGGTGTGGTTTATCCCGCTAATGAAAAAAAAAATTGGCGGTCGGTCGAAAATTTGTGAAAAATTGTCTCCATTTAAGTCAAAACAAACTGAAAAAGCGTGTGCAGTTTAAAATACACTAAGAAGCTCACATCGATTGTAGTCGCGTGAGTGCCGCGAGGTGCGCGCACCTCGCGGTGGTGTGGTCTATCCCACTACTGAAAAAATAAAAATGGCGGTCGGTCGAAATTGGTAAAAAATTGTCTTCATTTGTGTCACAAGAAAATAAAAAAGTTTGAGGGTGTAAATACTTAAAGAAACTCACGGCGCTGTTGGTCGCGTGAGTGCGGCGGTGGCGTTGCTACTATTGAGATTTTCAAATAAAATCTTGTACAGTTGCGAAGCGGTGGCAAAAGCATATCGAGGTAAGTAAAAAAAAAAATAAATTGTCATTACACTATAAATCACATTTGGAGTTCTACTCTTAAAATCCTTTCATTTGGCCGTCGGTCAAAAATAGGTGAAAATTTGTGACCATTTATGTCGCAAGAAAATAAAAAACTGTGTGAGGTTGTGAATACACTAAGAAGCTCACGGTGAGTGTGGTCGCGTAAGTGCCGCGAGGTGCACGCACCTCGCGTGGCACTGCTCACTATTGCGATTTTCAAATAAAATCTTGTACAGTTGCAAAGCGCACAAAAGCATATCGAGGTAAGTAAAAAAAAAAAAAAAGAAATTGTCATTTTACTATAAATTACATTTGGATCCGTTCTACTCTTAAAATCCTTTCATTTGATACCCATATTGTGAAAGTCTCGAAAAAATTTCAGTCGCCAAGATGGATTGGCGGCCATATTGAAATTTTCGAAAATTCACTAATGGCGTCGTGTTTCTACTCGTCAAGTCCTTTCATTTGATACCCATGTCGCATGGGTTGGAAAACAAAAGCGGTCCGCCATTTTGAGAGCGGCGGCCATTTTGAATTTTTTTCAATGTCTTTATCGTGGCTGTATTTAACACTTAAAACCCTTTCATTTGATACCCATGAAGCATGGTTAAAAACAAAACTGGTCCGCCATTTTGAGAGCGGCGGCCATTTTGAATTTTTTTTAATGTCTCTAACGCGGCTGTATTAGACTTGCAAAACCCTTTCATTTGATACCCATAGTTGGGATTACAATACAAATGATACTTGGCCTTTTTGGACCGGCGGCCATATTGGTTTTTTTACGTTGCCACTAATAGGCTTCCATAGTGCTGAAAAAATCATTTCATTCGATACCCATATCACCGTACCGGGATTGAAAACCGCGAGAATAAAGCAAAAAGAGGATATTCACCATTACAAAATGGCCGCCAGCGCCGCGCCATGTTGAAAATGTCAAATGTCAAATTTATCCAGTGTAGTAGACTAAACCGCCCACCGATTGGCGGTAACTGCAGGCGCGCAACTGTCATCGGCTCGCGTCAAAAAATTCGCAAAGTCGCCGAAAACGAAATCTGCCACAGCGCCCAGTGTTGCCATATATCTGGCCCAAAATGGTGGTAAAAATGATCAGCGAGGCCCGGTCGACCCGGCCATGTGAAAAAAAATCGAAAAACACGCGATTTACGTTCTCCCCAATCGGGGAAAATACCCCAAAATCGGGGTAAATTACCCCACCGATCAATTCTCCCACCGAGCACTACAAAAGGTCACCCGGGGTTGTCAGTCGAAAAACGCCGGCAACCCCGCGAAAACCGCGATTTATTTTTTTCGAAATTGCAACTTTTTACAAAATGGCCGCCGGCGGCGCCGCCATCTTGAAATGTCCGAGTTTCCGATTTTTCCCAATATCTGCACCGTATACGGGGTGGGATGACGTTTGTCCCGCGACTCCAGCTCACCCCGATCTGGGAGATCCATTCGGGTCAAAGTCGGTCTGCGAAAAGTTTCCAACCTCCGTGGAGGCCAGTGTTGCCAGTGTAGAAAAATGAAAATACCAGAAAGTCATAGAGGCCCCGCCGGCCTATAGGCCCATGGTATGGAAAAAAATCAAAAGTCGTTATTTCGATTTTCGCCTTTCTGGGCCCCTAGGGGGAAAACTACCAAAAACGGTAGAAATTTTCTCCCACCTGGCAACACTGCTCGCCGAGCTCCACCCCCGCCCGGAACATGTCACCCCGTCGGAGGCCGCCATCTTGGCGAAAATCCGGTCCGAAAATCGTGTCAAAATTGGCGATCCAAGATGGCCGCCGGCGCCGCCGCCATATTGTCTATTGCAGCGCGCCGCAAATTTCCCGAAAGTCGAGGACAGTCCCGACCACGCGAAAAAAAGAAAATCCCGGAAAAAAGCAAGCGCCGCGCCGGTCGACGGTCGCAAACACGGGTCGAAACGGGTTTTTCAGTCCAAGATGGCGGCGGCGCCATTTTGTTTTTTCGCAGTTTGACAGCGGCACTGCATGCCTGTCAGATATAGAAAACCCCCCCCCAAACGCCGTTAAAAACGAAGGCGATTTGGAAAAGTTGACATTTCGCGCGGGCCGCCATGTTGGACTGGCAAAAAACCCTTTATCCCATTCTATGAACTAAAAAATCTAGAAAATTCCACCCTAACATCAAAACACTCAAAACACCCTCTAAACACCTCAAAAACACCCCTGATCAGTGAGTCAGTGAGTGGTAATCGAGCTTTATATAATATAGACTAGACGTCGCTTGCTTGCCGCGGGGTGCAAGCACCCCGCGGTGGGGTGGTCCATCCCTGCTGTGTTTGACAAAAATTGTGGTCTGTCGAAAATTGGTGAAAAAAGTCTTCTTTTTTGTCAAAATGTAGTATAAGTTACATATAAAATTGTTTACGTTTGAAAATACACTAAGGAAGTCATGGCGTTGTGGGTCGCGTGTGTGCGCGAGGTCTATCCTACTTCTGTTAAAAAAATTGGCGGTCGGTCGAAAACTGGTAAAAATTGTCTCCATTTGTGTCAAAAGAAACTACAAAACTGTGTACGGTTGCGAGAACACTAAGAAACTCACGGTGATTCTGGTCGCGTGAGTGCCGCGAGGTGCGCGTACCTCGCGGTGGTGTGGTCTATCCCACTACTGAGAAAAAAAAATTGCGGTCGGTCGAAAATTGTGAAAAATTGTCTTCCTTTAAGTCAAAACAAACTGAAAAAGCGTGTGCAGTTTAAAATACACTAAGAAGCTCACGTCGATTGTAGTCGCGTGAGTGCCGCGAGGTGCGCGCACCTCGCGGTGGTGTGGTTTATCCGCTAATGAAAAAAAAAATTGGCGGTCGGTCGAAAAATTTGTGAAAAAATGTCTCCATTTAAGTCAAAACAAACTGAAAAAGCGTGTGCAGTTTAAAATACACTAAGAAGCTCACATCGATTGTAGTCGCGTGAGTGCCGCGAGGTGCGCGCACCTCGCGGTGGTGTGTCTATCCCACTACTGAAAAAATAAAATTGGCGGTCGGTCGAAATTGGTAAAAAATTGTCTTCATTTGTGTCACAAAAAAATAAAAAAGTTTGAGGGTGTAAATACTTAAAGAAACTCACGGCGCTGTTGGTCGCGTGAGTGCGGCGGTGGCGTTGCTACTATTGAGATTTTCAAATAAAATCTTGTACAGTTGCGAAGCGGTGCAAAAGCATATCGAGGTAAGTAAAAAAAAAAATAAATTGTCATTACACTATAAATCACATTTGGAGTTCTACTCTTAAAATCCTTTCATTTGGCCGTCGGTCAAAAATAGGTGAAAATTTGTGACCATTTATGTCGCAAGAAAATAAAAAACTGTGTGAGGTTGTGAATACACTAAGAAGCTCACGGTGAGTGTGGTCGCGTAAGTGCCGCGAGGTGCACGCACCTCGCGTGGCACTGCTCACTATTGCGATTTTCAAATAAAATCTTGTACAGTTGCAAAGCGGCACAAAAGCATATCGAGGTAAGTAAAAAAAAAAAAAAAGAAATTGTCATTTTACTATAAATTACATTTGGATCCGTTCTACTCTTAAAATCCTTTCATTTGATACCCATATTGTGAAAGTCTCGAAAAAATTTCAGTCGCCAAGATGGATTGGCGGCCATATTGAAATTTTCGAAATGTCACTAATGGCGTCGTGTTCTACTCGTCAAGTCCTTTCATTTGATACCCATGTCGCATGGGTTGGAAAACAAAAGCGGTCCGCCATTTTGAGAGCGGCGGCCATTTTGAATTTTTTTCAATGTCTTTATCGTGGCTGTATTTAACACTTAAAACCCTTTCATTTGATACCCATGAAGCATGGGTTAAAAAACAAAACTGTCCGCCATTTTGAGAGCGGCGGCCATTTTGAATTTTTTTTAATGTCTCTAACGCGGCTGTATTAGACTTGCAAAACCCTTTCATTTGATACCCATAATGTTGGGATTACAATACAAATGATACTTGCCTTTTTGGACCGGCGGCCATATTGGTTTTTTTACGTTGCCACTAATAGGCTTCCATAGTGCTGAAAAAATCATTTCATTCGATACCCATATCACCGTACCGGGATTGAAAACCGCGAGAATAAAGCAAAAAGAGGATATTCACCATTACAAAATGGCCGCCAGCGCCGCCGCCATGTTGAAAATGTCAAATGTCAAATTTATCCAGTGTAGTAGACTAAACCGCCCACCGATTGGCGGTAACTGCAGGCGCGCAACTGTCATCGGCTCGCGTCAAAAAATTCGCAAAGTCGCCGAAAACGAAATCTGCCACAGCGCCCAGTGTTGCCATATATCTGGCCCAAAATGGTGGTAAAAATGATCAGCGAGGCCCGGTCGACCCGGCCATGTGAAAAAAAATCGAAAAACACGCGATTTACGTTCTCCCCAAAATCGGGGAAAATACCCCAAAATCGGGGTAAATTACCCCACCGATCAATTCTCCCCACCGAGCACTACAAAAGGTCACCCGGGGTTGTCAGTCGAAAAACGCCGGCAACCCCGCGAAAACCGCGATTATTTTTTTTTCGAAATTGCAACTTTTTACAAAATGGCCGCCGGCGGCGCCGCCATCTTGAAATGTCCGAGTTTCCGATTTTTCCCAATATCTGCACCGTATACGGGGTGGGATGACGTTTGTCCCGCGACTCCAGCTCACCCCGATCTGGAGATCAATTCGGGTCAAAGTCGGTCTGCGAAAAGTTTCCAACCTCCGTGGAGGCCAGTGTTGCCAGTGTAGAAAAATGAAAATACCAGAAAGTCATAGAGGCCCCGCCGGCCTATAGGCCCATGGTATGGAAAAAAATCAAAAGTCGTTATTTCGATTTTCGCCTTTCTGGGCCCCTAGGGGAAAAACTACCAAAAACGGTAGAAATTTTCTCCCACCTGGCAACACTGCTGGCCGAGCTCCACCCCCGCCGGAACATGTCACCCCGGTCGGAGGCCGCCATCTTGGCGAAAATCCGGTCCGAAAATCGTGTCAAAATTGGCGATCCAAGATGGCCGCCGGCGCCGCCGCCATATTGTCTATTGCAGCGCGCCGCAAATTTCCCGAAAGTCGAGGACAGTCCCGACCACGCGAAAAGAAAATCCCGGAAAAAAGCAAGCGCCGCGCCGGTCGACGGTCGCAAACACGGGTCGAAACGGGTTTTTCAGTCCAAGATGGCGGCGGCGCCATTTTGTTTTTTCGCAGTTTGACAGCGGCACTGCATGCCTGTCAGATATAGAAAACCCCCCCCAAACGCCGTTAAAAACGAAGGCGATTTGGAAAAGTTGACATTTCGCGCGGGCCGCCATGTTGGACTGGCAAAAAACCCTTTATCCCATTCTATGAACTAAAAAATCTAGAAAATTCCACCCTAACATCAAAACACTCAAAACACCCTCTAAACACCTCAAAAACACCCCTGATCAGTGAGTCAGTGAGTGGTAATCGAGCTTTATATAATATAGATAGATAGTAGATAGATTGTAAGTAGTATAGGAATCGACACATCCGGGCCATATACACCCTGGATAATTAATTAAGTAATATTATTGTTTTATTTATTTTATATTTTTTGTGTTTGTGTTAGAATAAGAATTGACATCTAGGGCCATATACACCCTAGATAAAAAACCCTGACGATAATCTATAAGTACTGTCTATTGACTATTGACTGTCCAAACTGTGATAATTATTGTGTTTATTTATTATCTTTATTATTTGAATTGAATTAATATATTTTAAAACTTTTAAACTTTTAACTTTAGAATTTTAAATTGTAAATATTGATTGAATTTGATATATTAGGAATTATATTATTTTATTTTATATTATTTTAAATTATTTAAATTAATTATTATTTTAAATCGAATCAATGTATTTGAACTTTTAACTTTAGAATATTAATTCGTAAAATTGGACCTGAACCTTAATTGATAGGGATTATATTATATTATTTAATTTAAATTATTTTAACAGTAATCAATAGGTAACAAAGATAAGGGCCCTATACACCCGAAAAATAAAACTGAATAGCGACAGGGTGTACTTTGACGCAGCCGCGCGTGTGGGTCCCCCGATTGACTGTCACTCTAACGAGTAGAGTTGAGTTTAACCGGGGGACAAAAATTTAAGCTATCTTGTGGAGCAAGTGGCTGAGCACAGGCGCGCACAGGTATACCAGCACACCCTAGGCACGCTATAGACAGACACCAAAGTATAGACAGTACATATCTGACATAACTACCCCTGACACTTCTGCCACCGAAATGGCCACCATTCGCACCCCGACGACTACCACGCACCAGCGCCCCGCCGAAGGGGCACGAAAGACAGCGACTGGTTCGCCTAAAAACACGAACGTCAGGCGGAGTGTTGATGCGTGGGAGACAAAGGAACAGGATACAAAGAATAGCACGAAGCCCCAGAGTACCACAAACCGCCTACAAGAGGCAAAAAATTCGCTTATGTCGGCGAAAAAGTTCCTGGGGGAATCAAGGAACCTGAAAACAGAGATAAAGGACGGGGTGCTAAGAGCTATCAATAATTTGTATCAAAAGGTCAAGGAGGCAGAGGAGGAGAGAGCAAAGGAGCTCGACCGCACAAAAGAGACGAATGAAAGATTAATGGAGCTGGAGAAGAATGAAAGTGGAGGCAAATGCGGGAAAGAATGTGTAGCAAACAAGAAAAGAATAACAGAAATGACGAGTGAAAGAGAAGGTATGATGGAAAAAATGGAGATGTATAAAAGGGTAGCGCAAGAACTAGATGAGGAGATGAGAGAAGTACTAGATGAGAGAGAAAAGGAAAGAAAGGAAAAAGGAATGAAAGGGCAAGAATGTGGGAAAGAATGTGAAGATGAAAAGAATAAATGGAGAGAGAATGCAGAGAAAGAGAGCGAAAGAGCAGGAGTGTTAGGAATAGCGCTAAGTCGCTCTGAGAGTGAGATGAAAGACCTAAGGCAGTCCCTCCAAGGAAAGATAGAAGACTTGGAGGGAGAAAACGAAAGCCTAAAGAAAAGAGTGAAAGAAGGTGAAAGAAAAGAGAAAGAAACCGAAGGAAGAATGAAAGAGATAGAAAAACAGGTTGAAGGAAAAACAGGAAAGGAAGAAATAGAGAAAGAAAGAATGAAAACAAAGGAATGGCAGAAGAAGAATGAAATGAGCGAGAAGAAAATAAGAGAGATAGAGAAAGAGAACGAAAAAGTGAGGAGGGATGTACTGAGAATGAGAGAGATAGAAAAGATGAATGAGAAGTTGAAAAAAGAGAATGTAAGTATGAAAGAAAGCATGAAAGAAATGAAAATAGAATTGGAAGAAAGCAAGAAAACGCAAGGAAACAAGGAGAATGGAACGAATGTGAAAGAGATGGAGAACGTAAGCGAAACGCTGATAGGAAGAATAAAAGAAATGATGAAAGAAAGTAGGGACGAGATGATGCAAGAAAGGAAAGAAGACATGAGAAGAATGAAAGAAGAAAACGAAAGGAAGATGGATGAAATCAAGCAGGTCGTTATCAGCGAGTGCAGCAGTATAAACAAGCCGTCCTACGCTGCCATAGCAGCAGGAGACAGGCCTGCGCTGAGCAAAGTAAGACCAACACTGCACTCGCTGGTAGTGACCTCAAAAGAATGTATGGACACGAGTGAAACAGTGATAAGAAAGATTAAGAAAGCGATGAATGTAAGAAATGGGGAAATAGAGGTCGACAGGGTTAGGAAAACTAGGGATCAAAAAGTGATCCTAAGTTGCGGCACACCGGAGGCGAGGGAAAAGGTCCTGAAGGTATTAAAGGGGACGGAAGAACTCAACGTCGAGGCCACGGAGAATAAAAAACCATTGGTCATGTTAAAATTTGTAAATTCTGACATGACCAATGAGGAGTTGGTCAGTGCTGTAAAGAGCCAAAACAAAGACCTTCTCTGTGGACTCGACGTTGAGGAGATGGAAGTGAAATACCGGAAGAGGACGAGGAACCCTCAGGTGTGTCATCCAGTACTGTCGGTCTCTCCCCAAGTATGGAAGAGAATGACTGAGGAGGGAAGACTGAGGATCGAGCTCCAACTGGTGAGAGCGGAGGACGTTTCCCCACTTGTGCAGTGCTCGATGTGCCTGGGGTACGGCCACGGTAGGAGGTACTGCACAGAAACAGTAGAGAAGTGCGGACACTGTGGCGGACCCCATAGGCAGAGCGAATGTGTGGATAAAGAAAAAGGCGTGACACCCGTGTGTGTAAACTGCAAGAACGAAAAACACAGCGACACAGGCCACAATGCATTCAGCGCATGCTGCCCCGTGCGAAGGAAATGGGACAGCATCGCTAGGGCAAGAGTGGCCTACAATTAAGGCTATGATTTAATAATTAAATCAAGCACTTAATAAACGCTAGCGGGATACACACACGGGTAACACATAAACTGATATTGATCCACCAGGATTAGAGAAAAATCCTGGTGGCAATAACAAACAGATAAACCACACATGCCACCCAACATAACCACAAGTACACAGCACAAGGGGCACACATCATAAAAATTTGTACCATAGAAAATAGAAAAATTGTGACAATAGAATATAAAAATAGTAAATGGAAAATAGCATTAAATTTCAAAATTGTAATAGTAGACATAAAACAATGTATAAGTTAAAACGTAAAATAGGAAAATATATGTTATACTAGATTAATAAACTAATGTGATAATAGTATTAAGAAAACAAATAGTAGTAATAGGACAACTGTGATTGGACGCGCCGTACTTACCCAATATTTAAGGTCGCTGGTTCGATCGGGGGCACGTCCAACTTAAATTGTTTTATTTCTAGATTATTCACACTTTATCCAACTTATTTATTATGTTTAACAAACACAACACTGAAATTTATAACTTTTTGGTACGTGGTTGCAACTTATTTAAAGCACGCTCTTCCGATGCGATCACTGAGAGATTATCAACTCACACTGACTTGGCCCCGCGTAAATTGACACTAAGTTTTTTCTTGTAGTACG
This sequence comes from Scirpophaga incertulas, assembly GCA_036419045.1. Taxonomy (NCBI): domain Eukaryota; kingdom Metazoa; phylum Arthropoda; class Insecta; order Lepidoptera; family Crambidae; genus Scirpophaga; species Scirpophaga incertulas. Next base: position 15,711 of record JAYEAL010000403.1, read on the forward strand.
GCGCAAGGTAGGTAGGGAATTGTAATGCGTTTTTGAGAGTGTTTGTATGCGTGGTGCGATATATAAATAAATATTAGCCACAAATATTATTATAATCAATAATTATATATTTTAATTTTAAATGTGTTTTATAAAAATATTTTTATTATAAATTATCGGCGCAGCCAACTTCGGGGGGCTAGAGGTTTCCTCTACATTGCGTGAACTACATTAATATTCTATTAATACTACCTATTATTATATATTTACTACATTGCGTTAAAACTAATAACTATTAGACTACTAAACTAATAACTATTAGATGACTTTTACTACTAAAGTAAAACTATTGTAAAGGTAAAGGGCAAAGACGAGTTACGGGGCGTATTGTTACGAGCTGGGGTCAGTAAATTAAACGGCGGTCTACCAAAACACTGAACTTTTATTAATTACCACACTAACAGTCACTAATCACTTCACTGAAAGCACTGAAAGTCGCTTCTTAGTTCTCCAATATCACTTAGATGTTTTCGCACTGTATCGCAAAACAATACTCTTCCCGGCGGCCGGACACAGCCTTATATAGTCCCCTAAGATACTTGCCACTCTTGCCAGAACATTCGCGGACACACTCGAATGTGTAGTCCAATACGTCGCGCGTTCGAGACGTTTCGAGTATAACTGTCTCGATACTCGAATATTCTCGATACACAATACTCGAATATTCCCGTACTATCTTTCTCGAATATTCTGTGTTTGTCTCTCTTTCTAATGATGTTTTCTCATTCTAATACTTCTCGAATGTTCTAACTATCTCTGTCTCTTTCTACTATTGCTATCTCTTTCACTCCTATTGAAATTTATGTCCTTTTACTGAAGTAGGCTTAATGGCTCATAAGGGGTCCTGAAAACGCTGAAAACGGGTTTTCAGGTTATTGCGGCATTGGATAGAGGGTAGCCTGAAACGTACTGAAAACATGTTTCAGGCGCCTGAAAACTACTGTAACTTGAGTGTAATTTAGATTTTTTAGTATGTGAAAGAGCTACTTCTGAAACGGCCTGAAACGACGTTTCAGCCTGCTGAAAACGTTTCTAAGTCACAGAAAATCACTTTTGAAGTTTTACTAAGCCACCGGCGTAACACTACCCCCTCCTAAGACATGCTCGTCCGAGCATCATTATTTCCGTGGTATTTCGCCAGTCGGTCAACGTGAACAATCTTACAGGGACTACGTGCATTCCGCTGTATCCGGTACGTGACGTCGTTGATCCTCTTCAAAACTCGATAGGGTCTTCCCATTTGGCTTGAAGCTTGGAGATTTCCTTTACTGCGGACTGGATTATGTAACCACACCAACGAACCCTCTTCAAAGCCCTTGTTGTTTACATTTCGGTTGTAGCGGGTTTTCATCTTCTCAGACATCTGTTGGCTTGATTGTCGACTTGCTCGTGTACATCGTTCAACTTGTTGCGCAAATCATTCGCGTACTCGTTATATTCCGCGGGGCATCAGGTGGAATTCCAGTAAGTAGATCCGCAGGCAACCGTAGTTCCCTACCAAAGTTTGCAATGCTGGTGTCACCGAAGTACTTTCATGGACTGCGCTTCGATATGACATCAGGAATGGTTGGATGTGTTTGTCCCAATCCTTTTGCCTGCTTACCACCTTTGCAAGATACCTCTCCAATGTTTGGTTAAATCGTTCCACCATTCCATCAGATTGCGGATGGTAAGAAGTGGTCCTCGTTTTATGGGTACCCATAAACTCGACACATCTCTTGAAATATTTGAGACTCAAAATTTCTTCCCTGATCACTATGAATTTCCAAGGGTACTCCAAAACGGCAGAAGACTTCATGGACTAATTTATCCGCAACTGTTGAAGCCTCTTGGTTAGGAATAGCGAAGACTTCCGGCCACTTAGTGAAATAATCCATCACAACCATGAAGTACTTGTTTCCGCATTCACTTTCCGGAAATGGTCCCGCAACGTCTATAGCAATCCTTTCCCATGGTGCACCAACGTTATACAGTTTCAATGCACCTCTGCTGCGTGTATGAGGTCCCTTTACTGGAGCACAACTAGTACACTTGCGGCACCAATCTTCAACATCGTCACGGCAATTTATCCAGTAAAATCGTTCTCTTATTTTTCAACAGAGTTCTCGTCACTCCCCCAGATGACCTCCTGAACATCCGTTATGGTACAGCTGTAGAACATCCGGTATCTTGGCTTTGGGTACAACCATTTGTAGATGACAACGGTCTCCTCGAGCGTTTCCCCCATTTGCGGCACAAGACTTCATCTTGGATAACCAGGCTGTCCCATTGAGCCCAATAGCTCTTCGTGATGGAACTCATCGACGCAATATCACTCCAGGCAGGTTTAGGAGTACCGGCTTTGATCCATTCGAGAATCGGTTTGATGTCTACATCATACTGCTGAGCGTGCTGAAAGATATTCTTTCCATTCATTGCTAGATCCGTGTTTAGCATTCTCACAGGTAGGTCTGCTTTTGCCTCTGTTTTACGCAGTGCTTGCAGTCTTCAGAAGCAAGGTCTTCTGTGACAAAGCATCTGCATTACCATGAGATCTTCCAGAATTGTAAGGGAGACTAACCGGCACAATGGTTTCTGATTTTGGGGTAGAGCGGTTTTCTTTAAGCTATACACTTTCCCCGTGTGGCTCCTTCCATGAACAATTCTTCTCGTCCACAACTCATAATTCCTTGCTTGACGTCGATCTCACAACCATTCTTCCTCATAAAGTCTAATCCGAGAATGCAGTCATCGACAATATCAGCCACAATGACGTTGTGCAGGTAAACTTGATTACCCAACTTCAACTCCACCTTCTGTTCGCCTCGGACGGGTATGTGCTGACCGGTGGCGGTTACTAAATTTAATCGCTCCAGGCTGTTGTTTCTGAAGTCCCTCAGAAACCGATTCGCAAGTTGGGAACTGACAACCGTGCGAGAAGCTCCGGTATCGATTGTCAGCTTACATGGCCTTCCGTTAACCTCGCCATTGATGATCAGGCTGTTCCATCGTGGGCTTGTGAGATCGAAATCCTTGGGGCTCTGCGAACACCAGCCAGCACTCGCCCCGCAGTCCTGGCATTTACTCGTTTCCCTGCTGTTGTTGGACAGCGCTATTAGCTGCCCTGTTCTCCTGAGGCCCATCTTTATCAATCCCTGAGCTACGCTTAGGACAACTTGATCGGAGGTGTCCCTTTTCGCCACAAGTGTAGCATCTAGGGCTGTATCCCTTGAAGCGGTCACGCACAGGTGTTGCAACTACCTCCCTGACACGGTGAGACCGATGGTCTTGCCTCACAGCTTCCACTTCTAGAGCATGGGCCAGGGCGTCTTTAAGGGTTCGTGGTGCCCGAGTCTCACAGCAGCTCTCACTTCGAGGTCCCGAATGCCGTCGACAAAAGCCTGTACAAGGTTGCCCACAATTAAACGTCGGTGCGGACTGGTACGCTTTACGTACCAGTTTTTCTACCTCTAGGGCCCATTGTTGCAGGTTTTCACCAACACGCTGAACCCGATCTTTTAGCTGGGCCCGAAACACATGTTCAAGGTGTGCGTCGCCGTATCTTGCCTCAAGCGCTTCCAATAGTTCCTCGTAGCTCACCTTCTTGTCAAGAGCTTCGAGGACTGTCAAGGCTTGATCTCGGAGGCCTAGCTTTAGTGCGGTCATGGCCTGGGCTTTAGTCCACCCGTTTGCCTCCATTACAGCCTCAAACTGTATTTTATAGGCTGACCACGAGGAACTCCCATCAAAAGGTGGCACTTTGAATCCTCGCACCGAAGGAGCGGCACTGACGATAGTGGCTGTCCCATCTCCGACCTTCAGATTACCCAAAGCCTCTTGACATCGGCAATCTCAGATTCAGCTTCGGTGAGACGGTTCTCGTGTTGCAGAACCTTATCTTCTATCACTTTGACCTTATTGCCGAAAGTGGCTTGGAGATCTTTGATCAGGACCATTTGTTCATCTTGGCCGAGCTGCAGTTGTTCCCTCAAAAGGCGAGTCTGCTCCTCCTGACGGCGGGCCTGTTCCTCCTTATCGCGCTGCAACTGCTCTTCCAGAGGCGTGCCTGCTCCTCTTGACGGCGGGCCTGTTCCTCCTGACGGCGGGCCTGCTCCTCCTTATCACGCTGCAACTGCTCTTCCAGACGGCGTGCTTGCTCCTCCTGACGGCGGGCCTGCTCCTCCTGACGGCGGGCCTGCTCCTGCATCATCGCCATGAAAGCCCGCCAATCTTGGTGCGGCAGCCGACGTTGAGGGAGTGGCTTCCATAACTGACTGCTGGTCCTCGTCAGTTGGCGGCTGAGTAGCTCCGAAGCGTCTCTGGTCGGCTTCCTGTTGTCGCTGGCTTCTTGTCCGGATTCTTCCTTCCGTGTCTTCCTTTGGTAGAACCGGCATACTGATCCCACTTCTGACACCAATGTTACGAGCTGGGGTCAGTAAATTAAACGGCGGTCTACCAAAACACTGAACTTTTATTAATAGTACCACACTAACAGTCACTAATCACTTCACTGAAAGCACTGAAAGTCGCTTCTTAGTTTCTCAATATCACTTAGATGTTTTCGCACTGTATCGCAAAACAATACTCTTCCCGGCGGCCGGACACAGCCTTATATAGTCCCCTAAGATACTTGCCACTCTTGCCAGAACATTCGCGGACACACTCGAATGTGTAGTCCAATACGTCGCGCGTTCGAGACGTTTCGAGTATAACTGTCTCGATACTCGAATATTCTCGATACACAATACTCGAATATTCCCGTACTATCTTTCTCGAATATTCTGTGTTTGTCTCTCTTTCTAATGATGTTTTTCTCATTCTAATACTTCTCGAATGTTCTAACTATCTCTGTCTCTTTCTACTATTGCTATCTCTTTCACTCCTATTGAAATTTATGTCCTTTTACTGAAGTAGGCTTAATGGCTCATAAGGGGTCCTGAAAACGCCTGAAAAACGGGTTTTCAGGTTATTGCGGCATTGGATAGAGGGTAGCCTGAAACGTACTGAAAACATGTTTCAGGCGCCTGAAAACTACTGTAACTTGAGTGTAATTTAGATTTTTTTAGTATGTGAAAGAGCTACTTCTGAAACGGCCTGAAACGACGTTTCAGCCTGCTGAAAACGTTTCTAAGTCACAGAAAATCACTTTTGAAGTTTTACTAAGCCACCGGCGTAACAGTATATAAACGCCAGATTTGGTTTTCACTTTAACAGTGCGAATTATATTATCTTTGCCTGGAAAGATTTCTGAGACAACACCCAGAGGCCAGTTCATCGGATGACAGTTATTATCTTTAATAATAACCACCGTTCCTACAGCCACGGGCCTTGTTGGCGTATTCCACTTGGTGCGTTGTTGAAGAGAGGTAAGATACTCACTACTCCAACGTTTCCAATAACTTTCTACTATTTTATTTAGTAACTGGTAACGAGTTAATCTATTTTCAGGTACATCAAAATCAATTTTTTCTGCGGGCAAAAACTTTAGAGATGTTAAATTTAGTAAATGATTTGGTGTTAAAGCGGACGGATCAGAAGGATCACTTGATAAAATACAAATGGGGCGGCTATTCAAGATATTTTCAATCTGTATGAGAATTGTGTTGAATTCTTCATATGTCAGAATTTGAGTTCCTATTGCCTTAAATAAATGATTTTTAACACTTTTAACATTTGTTTCACTGAGGCCATTGAAATGTGGTCCAAACGGTGGGCTGCGTTTAAAACATATTTTATACTGAGCAAGACTATTTCCAATATAATTTTCGAAATCAGTGGACTGTATAAGGGAATAAATTTCGTTAAGTTTGCGCGAAGCTCCAATAAAATTTGAGCCACCATCACTATAAATGATAGATACTGGACCTTTGCGACACACAAAGCGTTTAAAGGCGGCAAGAAATAGGTCAGTACTAAGATCAGAAACTAATTCTAGATGAAGTGCCTTAGTAGTGAGACACACAAATAAGCAAATATAAGCTTTGTGACTTTTCACCCCACGGCGGCGAATATGCGTTATAAAGAAAGGACCAGCATAATCAACTGCTGTGTACACAAATGGTTTGACTTGAGTTAGTCGAATTGCAGGAAGATCACCCATTTTAGGGTTGGTTGAGCGAGGATTTACTTTGAAACAAATATTGCATTCATGAACAACTTTTCTTATTAAATTTCTAGCAGAAAGAATCCAATATCTTTGTCTTAACAAAGTTAATAACAAAGCAGGACCTGTATGTAAATTAATTTTATGGTAATGTTTAATTAATAATGTAATAATACGATCTTTGGTAGGTAATAATATTGGATATTTTTGATCGAATTCTAACTGAGATTGCGACAATCTGCCTCCAACTCTGAGGATATTTTTATCATCAATAAGGGGTTTAATTTTAGAATTATTTTATTTGTACATATTTTTTTATTTTTAAGGCAATTTATTTCTTGTGAAAAATATTTATGTTGTAGATAATTAATAATGTATAATTCTGCGTATTCTAGATCTGCAACTAATAAATTTCCACGGGATTTGAGTAATTTTAAAAATCTTAAAACATAAACTAAAGAATTGATGAGTTTTGACCATGAGGAGATGCGTTGAACTAGACATTCTATCGGATGGATGTTCTCGTTACATTGAGTAGTATGTACAGGTAGGGATATAATTTTAGATTCTAGGTTTGTCTCAGCGTTGTGATTCACTTGAAACTTTTTGATAGGCCAATCAGAAATGGGAGCGACGAGCCACGGAGGACCGTGAAACCACAAACTATTACTAACTAACCCAAAGGCGTTACGGGTCTAGATACAATGTCCGCGGGATTTTCTATTCCTTGAACATGAAACCATAGAGGAGCAGGTGTGAGTTCATTTATAAGAGATATTCTATTGCTTACAAATGTGTGGTATTTGTATGGCGGTGAATGTATCCAAGTGAGTGTTACTGTGGAATCGGAAAAAGCGTATATTTTATTAACTTTACAGCGTTTATTTAAGAGATTGCAAACTGAATCTATTAACTTAGCAAGTAAGACGGCAGCGCAGAGCTCCAAGCGAGCTAATGTTTTTGTGGGAGAAGAAACTTTAGATTTTGCGGCGAGTAAGCGTATAGTGTTAGCCCGTGAGTCTTCTGTATCGCTGACTCGAACATACACAACAGCACCATAACATTTTTCACTTGCGTCTGCGAATCCTATCAGCGTTAAAGTTTGAGTAATAAAAATGCCTACATGACGCGGTATTTTGATTGAACGTAAATGCGATAATTCATTTCGAAATTTTCTCCACTTATTGGAAATGTTCTCGGGTACTTCATCGTCCCAGTCTAGTTGCAATTTCCAACATTCTTGAACTAATAACTTCATATATGCGATTATAGGACCAATAAGTCCAAGCGGATCAAATAATCGGGCGGTAACTGAAAGTATAAAGCGTTTGGTTATTTTATCAACAGATTTTAAAGAATCTATGTCAGAGATAAAATAAAGATTATCGTCTAAGGGTTGCCAATGCATACCAATAATTTTTGTAGCGCTACTAGAATCTGTATCTAAATTCATCATTTGAGAGTTTTTATTACTAGAGGGAATGAGATTCATTAATTCAATATTATTGGACAACCATTTAACTAACTTAAATCCAGCAGACTGAAACATATCAACCATTTGTAAGTAAGATTTATAAGCTGTATCGAGACTATCTACAGAGCATACGTAATCGTCCATATACATATCGTTTTCAGCTGCGTAAGATGCGAGCGGGTGAGTATCACGACAATCAGATGCGAGCTGGCGTACCACGCGCATGGCGAGGTACGGTGAGCTTGACACACCAAAGCACACTCTGTTGAATTGATAAATATCAATAGGTGCGTTTGAATCGAAGCGATATAAAATGCTTTGAAAAGAATGATGTTCTGGTGTAAGTAAAACTTGGAAATACATCTTTTCTATATCAGCTACTAGCGCTACAGAGAACATGCGGAAGTTCAAGAGTAAGTCAAAAATATTATTTTGTAAATTAGGTCCTACATAAAGCAAGTCGTTAAGTGATTTCCCAGATGTTGTTTTACAGCCAGCATCTAATACTATTCGGGTTTTAGTAGTTTCTTTATCTGTTCGGTACACAGCTCTGTGCGGCATGTAATAAGAGGAAGAACTCTGTAGACTTTTTTCTATTTTAGACAAGTATCCATTATCAATATAAGTTTGTATCGTATTATTATAATCCATGCGTAGATTAGACGAATCGAGTTTCTTTTCCAGACATAATAAACGACGCTTGGCTATGTTGTACGAGTCACCTAACAAAGAAGGTTCTTCCCTAAAAGGAAGCTTCACTATATATCGTCCCTTTGAGTCGCGTCTATAAGATGACTGGAAGAGACTTTCACACTCTTCATCATCTGGTTTTAAATGAATTTTATTTGGAACACTTTCGATTTCCCAAAAGCGATGGACAAGATTATCAAGCGACAGAGACTCAATAACATCACTACAAACGAATACTTTCTCTGAATCTGTAAAATCAGATTGAGATATTACGTGTTGCGCTTGCGTATTTTGTGAGTGAGGAGCGTACTGAGATGGTTTGGTAGCGTGACTATTTGAAGATTTTGCGTCAGTAGAGTTGGGATTCGTTTGACTATCACTATGTATGCGTGAGTGTGGGTAAGAGGGTATATGAGTCAACGTATGTTTAAGCGAGTGACGGTGAGCGTTGGCGGATGTTTGAGCGTGCGAGTCAGTGTATGTTTGCGGTGCGAGTAATGGTGCTTGCATTTGCGAAGAGGTATGAGATTTAAAGTGATCGTGGATGTGTTCGTGAGTTTGAGCGGTTGCGTGAGATTGCGAGAGAGTTTGCGTGAAAGAGTGCATCTGAATGTCGGGGTGAGTTTGTATGTTAGTGGGAATATAATTATAAAAGCGAGCGTGCGTGTGCGAGTGTAAATTTTTAAGATTCGGTGATAAATCTGAAAGACATTGAGCTTTGCCCATGGCGACATAACCAAGAGTAGTTTGTATTCCTACCACTGACGAGTGAGGAGCGGTGGCCTTACCGGGCCCTAATAGGAGGGGAACTATCTCGTTGCCTAATAGACAATCGATTTGAGCGGGAGCGTAAAACTGTTCATCTGCCATTGGAAGGTTGTGCAGGTGAGTTAATTCTGATATATCTATTTTAGTGTTAGGTAAATAGTCGGTTATTTTATCTATAACTCGAGCGATAATTGTATAAAAACAGCGAGAATCAAATCGTGAGAACATACAAAATTTTGTATAACCAAGAGATTTAGTCTCAGTTTGACCAATGCCCTTTATGGTGGATGGTCCTGGCGTGATATTTAAATTAAGGCGTTTACAGCATTCCAAAGTAACAAAATTACTCATAGATCCGGTATCTAAAAATACCCGAATAGTTGAGGGAATATTATTTAAATAAACATAAGCATTAGCGGTGGGTAAGAGAACTGTTGCGTTTAAATTAAAATTACGGGATATTGTAGTTGCGGTAAGAGTACAATTATTGTCAATATTTGTAGAACTATCTTGATTTTTATGTTGAGCGTTTAATGTAATATTACTAGCAGGCGACGTGTATTGCTGACGTGGAGAGAAATGAGTAGCGTTGTAGGGGTGAGCGGATGTGGCGGCGCTGGCGGTCGCCGTGTTGCGGGAGTATGCAGGTTCAGCAATGTTGACGCTGCGAGTTCTTCTGTGTTCTTGTGAAGACATAGAAGAGTTAGAATTGATAGAATGAAGATGTAATAAAGAGTGATGTTTACGATTACAAATTGAACACCTATTATTAGATTTACACATGTTTATGTTGTGAAAACCTAAACAATTTTTACAAAAGAAATGTTTATGAACAATATTATTGCGTGTTTGCGGATCTTTACTCAGAAAATATTGACATTTAAATAAGGGATGAGACACGGAATTACACAACTGACATAATTGAGATTGAGTGTGACAATCAGTTCTGTTATAAGTTGAATTAGTGTGAGCAATAAAAGTGTGTGTTGGTTTTTTTTCAAAGAAACTTTGCTATCTTGTTTCGTGAAAAATTGAGAGTTACAGGGTGAGCGAAGCGTTTGAATTTTGTTTTGTTCATTTAAATATTTCTTTAGGTCTTGAAAAGAAGGAATATCTGTGTGTCTGTGAGCTTGTTCAAATAAATTAAGTGTATATTTGTCTAATTTACTTAATGCGATGTGAGTTATAATGAAATCAGACAAATCATTAATGTTTAAGCGTCGAAGCGCGGCTTCAGCAGAACAAAACTTATCGATAAAAACTTCAACAGATTGGTTACACTTGTATTGTAAAATCTGTTCTAAATAAAAAGATGCTTGCACTCTAACGTCTTGGTATTTGTTTAGCAGAGCCTGCCATATAACTTCGTAGTTTTCAGACGTAGCTGAGATGCCCGAAAAAATAGATAAAGCTTTACCAGAGAGACAACCAACTAGATATTGGACCTTTTCTGTGTTTGTGAGTTTATAATTGTTATGAATAAGACTACAAAAATTTTCATAAAACACTGGCCAATTAGTGGGAGTGCCATCAAAACTCGCTAACTGTATAGGAGGTAATTTGCGATTAAGAAAATCGTTGTCTTTGTTCTTTGCGTCCAATTGTTGCCTCAGAGACCCCTCAGCTTGTTTAATATAGCAGTATAACTCGTCAAAGCTACTAAGCGAACTATAATTTGGCTTTGCCCTCGGATTTTCGCGCATGTATTCAATCATAAGCTTATCTAAATTTTCTATAAAATCGGCCCGAGTTTTTTCTATAGAAAGCGTCTTTGCTAAAAACTGTATTTGAAAAACCGGGTCGGATACCTTTAGGCTTAAATTATATAAATCCTGCGCAATAGCAAACAAACTTTGCTTCTTTTCCTCTAAAATCTTAATGTTCACATTTTTTAATGCATCATCTTCGGGTGACGATTTGCTTTTATTAGCAGTATTCATTGTACCGAAATTATAAAATTACCTCCAAATATTAAATAATTGACACGAGAGGTACACAAATTTAGCACCTAATGCTATGACTTTAATGACGAAAGTTGCGTGTACTAATGAGCGGTAGTTCGAGACTTCTATGATACGAAACTATTTTAAAAATGTATAATTTATTGTTTATTTTAATAAATATGTATTTAAATAGATAAATATTTATATATAACTGATATATTATGCGACTTTTAAAATAAATATAGCGTAACAATTGCGATGTAATGAGATTAAGTTCAGCACGTTTTGTGCCTATACAAGTAAAACGTCAAATTACGTTAACTTAATATTATGCGTAAGATATTAAATTGCTAACAATATTTGTGTATTATAATATACATATATTTAATATGAGGTAAGTATGTAAATTGATAGAAAAGGAATCCGGCGAGATGGGATCAAGAGATGGACGCGCCGTACTTACCCAATATTTAAGGTCGCTGGTTCGATCGGGGCACGTCCAACTTAAATTGTTTTATTTCTAGATTGTTCACACTTTATCCAACTTATTTATTATGTTTAACAAACACAACACTGAAATTTATAACTTTTTGGTACGTGGTTGCAACTTATTTAAAGCACGCTCTTCCGATGCGATCACTGAGAGATTATCAACTCACACTGACTTGGCCCCGCGTAAATTGACACTAAGTTTTTTCTTGTAGTACGGCGCAAGGTAGGTAGGGAATTGTAATGCGGTTTTTGAGTGAGTGTTTGTATGCGTGGTGCGATATATAAATAAATATTAGCCACAAATATTATTATAATACAATAATTATATATTTTAATTTTAAATGTGTTTTATAAAAATATTTTTATTATAAATTATCGGCGCAGCCAGTGATAGAAAACTGTAAAACAGAAAACGAAGGTTATATTAGATTATATAAATAAAATGTGATAGTAGCAATAAGATAATAAAATAGTAGATATAATACAACTGTGATAGATATACAAGAGTAGTAATTAAGTAATAATTAGAATAAGTGATAGAATAAGGAACAGTTAAAATTGATAAATCGAATAATATGCATTAATATGTACATAACGAAATAAAGATGTATAATAAAATGTAAAAATGAACAAAAGGTAATAATGTTCCAATAATGTAATAATGTAAAATGAAAACAGGAATAGAAAATATAACCATGTATCTAGGAATAAGAATAAATAAATAGTCACAATTGTATAGCAAATAAGAAAAATAAAGTACAAATAAAGAAAACCCTCCGCTCCCATTCCCAGTAGAATTAGTAATAAATAATAAAGGCATGAAAGGATGAATGCAAGAAAGACAAAGTATGAAGAATGAAAGTGCGAGAGGCATAAATGCGGGAACTGGTATGAAAGGATAATAGAAACAATAAGGTCTCTGATCTCCCATGTCAGAGGAGTAGTAGTAGAACAAAAAAAAAAAAAAAAAAAAAAAAAAAAAAAAAAAAAAAAAAACCTAACCTAACCTAACCTAACCTACAACGACCCACAAAATTGCATGTATAAAGAAGCTCTTTCCAACCTATTCAAATTTAACTGCTTTCCTTGCCAAAATCCTAGTTTCTTTTCAAACCACCCAGATCCTTACCGGCCATGGCTACTGTAAACAGTACCTCCATAGATTCAAGATTACATCAGACCCATACTGCCCTTGTGATGACACTACAGTTCAAAACTTTAATCATTTAATTTATCATTGCCCACGTTTCCAGACAACAAGATTTATCCTCAACATCTCCTGCACATTTTACGATATCAATCCCACAAATCTTTCAGAAATAACACAAAAAGAAGAAACCAAAAAACTATTTCAAGAACACATTGAATACATTATAAAGCATCTGAAAAAAAAAAAAATTCAATAACACATAGACACTGAATTAAACTTTTAACCCACATACCCACTTATAAATAATAATAAACTCAAAACAGTAACTGCCTACACAAACTTATAAACTAAAACAGTAAACCTATTAAAATTACTTAATTATATAACAAAAACCTAAATAATATTTCTATAAATACAAAAACACAAATCAATAAAAAATAATACCAAGCTAATATTGAACGGCGCAGTCCGTAAGCGCCCGAAAATATGAGCATAATTTTCTTATTTTAAATAAAAAAAAAACCTAACCTAATGGAGGGACACCGGCTTCAACCTCTAAGGAATTGATTGGTGAAGACATCATAGCGCCAGTAATAACCCTAAGTGCTTTATTTTGTAAATGTCAAGTTTACGTAGTAAGAAATTAGAAGCATGTGTGTAAAGCATACACCCATAGTCAAACTGACTGCGGATCAAAGAAATGTACACATTCTTAAGAATTTTAGGGTCGGCACCCCAATTTACTCCAACAAGGGATCTCAAGATATTAAGTCGAAGTTCTGCTTTCTTACAAATATAAGCAATGTGCGCGTCCCACGATAATTCAGAGTCAAGCATCATACCTAAATACTTTTCAGTGGATTTAAAGGGAATAATACTATTATTATATAAAATATGGGGAGTTTCTATGGAGTTGTAATGAGCAAACACCATCACTGAACTTTTTCCAACATTTATATCAAGTCCAAGTTGATTTTTCAAGTAGCTACCTAATCTTAGCAGACAATTATTCATGGCCTGCTCTCCTTGTAAAATATTGTCACAACTAAGATATAAAACAAGGTCGTCTGCATAGAGAGAATAACTTAAAGAACTTGGAATTATTTTCATGAGATTTACTAAAGATAGAATAAAAATAAAAGGAGAAATTACAGAACCTTGTGGAGTACCTTTATAAGTTGTTTTAGGACCATATAAATTACTAGCTTTTGCCCGCGACTTCGTCCGCGTGGAATAGTGACTTCCGGCAGATTTTTGGTTTTTCCCACATAGTTCCCGTTCTTGCGGGATTTTCGGAATGGTCGAGTTTCCGCAGAATTTTTAGTATTATTATGTTGATACAACTTAAACAAATTATTTCGACCAAATTTGGTACCATAAAAACGGTAATTGTGACTAAACCTTAAAAGATAGACATATGCCGTCGCGGACTTTTTTTTAGATCATGTATAGAGGAATAATTCTTTCATACATATTTTTTTGTGTATCTTGAACCGTTTTCGCAGCGCACGCAAAGAAAGCCTTCAAAAATGAATAATTTTTCCCCGTTTTTTACACATTTACCGCTCTGTCTTTGCTCCTATTGGTCATAGCGTAATGTTATTTAGCCTATAGCCTTCCTCGATAAATGGACTATCCAACAAAAAAAGAATTATTCAAATCGCACCAGTAGTTTCGGAGATTAGCGCGTTCAAACAAACAAACAAACAAACTCTTCAGCTTTATTATATTAGTATAGATTTTTGATTTTAAGAAATAATGTGCGATCATGCAGAAAATTATATATCCACTGCAAAATTGGACCAGGAATGCCCAATGAATGTAAACATTCTACTAAATATTCATGATTAATATTATAAAATGCGCCTTTTATGTCTAAGAATAACGCTAGTGTTATTTTATTATTTTAGAGATTATTTTGAATATCACCAACCAAGCAACTAAATTATACATTGTATTTTTCCCTTTGCGAAAACCGAATTGGAGATCAGGACATAAACAATTGTGTTCGATAAACCATTCCAAACGATTTTTTAACATAGTTTCAAATAGTTTTGCAAAGCAAGAAGTTAATGAAATTGGCCTATATGAATCTAAATTATTACTATCCTTGTTAGGTTTTAAATAGGGACAACAAACTGACATTTCCAAATCGAGGGAATAGCTTTATGTAACCACAATTGATTAAATATAGATAAAAGAATTACTTTAACTTCAGAAGGAAGATTTTTTATAACAATGTAAGGGATTAAATCTGGACCAGGGAGAATTTTTTTTTTTATTTTGTAAAGAAGCTACAACTCATGTAACTCGAATGGTTTCTCAATCCATGAAGCTGAGTTTGAACCTACATCATGAAAATTTGAGGTTAAACTATTGGAAGCGACAGGAAAACAAGTACCCGTTATTATACATAAAAATGTATTAGCATTAGATGAACTATCAAGAAAATGGGATCTCGTGGTTGTTGTCAAAAGCTTAGAAAATTTAAAACTTTTAATATAGTCCCAAATTAACGTTAAGGGAGTTCTCCTATTAAATGAATCACAAAGCTTAGACCAGCTTAGGCGCTTTTGTTCAAACAAAATTCTTTTCTTTCTAGCGTCAAGTTTTTTATATAATAAATAATTTTCCAAGCTTGGGTAACGTTTATAAGAAATCAAGACAAACTTAACTTCATTGACAGCTTTATTACATACATCGTTCCACCAGATAACGTCCTTGCGTTTTTTTTTATTATGGCAATTATTATTTATTTTCTGTGGTGAAAAAGTCATGAGTACATCAGTTAAAATTTGTATAAAAGAATTGTAACTTTCATGAGGGTCTTGTTTAATGAAAAATTTAAAAACTTAGATTTACATATTTGAGAAAACGTTATCCAGTTGATTTTGTTAAAATTTATATTAGATAAGCAGGAACTGTAATTATTAGTAATTGCCATAGAACTGAGGTAATGCGGCGACCTTTTGTTCGTAGGACTGCTGTACAACATACTTACAAAGACTGGAAAGTGATTACTACTTAAAAGATCATCATGTACAGATAAAGAACAGCTAGAACTTACCTCAGAAGAAGCAAAAGCCAAATCCAAAACATTGCCAGTTTGGCCATGTGGTGCTAAAGTAGTATTAGAAAAGTTGTTCAAACATATAAGATTGTGGTCATCTGCAAAGGAATTAATTATATTACCCCTTCTGTCGTTAATTCGAGAACCCCACGTTACATTATGAGCATTAAAATCACCAATAATTAAGAATCTACGATTATTTATACAGGAAAAAGAGTTATTGAGCATATTTATACTAAATTTACCATTAGGAAAAGGAGGGATATAAACACAAAGAATGTCAATTGTAATTAAACCACACATAACTGAAACCAATAAATTTTGAAAATGATAATTAGATGGAGTGTCAATAATTGCATGGGGAAACTCATCACTTATTGCAACTGCAATACCACCATGTGGTCGATCAGAATCGCGACGAATTATCTTAAAACCTGGAATCTTAATAGTTTTGGGTGAATCTAACCATGTCTCATTTAATAGAATAATATCAATTTTTGAAGTATAAGAGGACATAAAGAATTTTATTTCATCAATTTTTTGAAATATGCTGCGACAGTTCCAGTGCATGATATTGAGTTGCTTAATTCCAGTGTCACAATCCATTAAATTAAGTTGTGAAATTGGATATAAGCAATTCTTTTATGAGCTTAGTTGATATAGCATTTTCACTTTTCGTTAAATCTACCAAAGTTTTTGTTATAACATTAAGAACATCATCTGAGTTGATTATGTCAGTATACAAAAGATCCTTAAGTTCACGAACTTTGGCTGCTTTAACTGGACACAAACTGCTGACTGCTATATGAGAACCTTTGAAATTAATACATTTTACACTTTCTTTGTTACAGCATTCCTAGAAATAGTGGTTATCTGAACATATTGAACAAACTTGTTGACTCTTGCAAGACCCACGACCATGACCAAACTTATAACAAACAAAGCATTGTTTAACTGGCTTAATATATTCTTTTACAACGAACCAAATGTAATCATATGTAATATGGTCAGGTCGAGTGGAACTCAAGAAAGTGATGAGCACTGTTGGTGTAGGAGTGAAAGAACCATCAGGATTTTTTCTTGAAAATCTTTTAACGCCAATAATTTCACTATTTGATTTTAAGTTATAATAAATCTTCTTCTGAAATATCTATTGGAGCTTTAATTATTCCCAAACTTTCCAGATGATCATATGGAATTTTAGCTTGCCAATTCTGAGCATTTAACAATGATTTTGCAAGTAAAAAGGAATTTGCATTATTTTTGCTATCAAAAATGACTTTAAGGAGGTAATTACCAATTGGCATCACATATCTAAGGCCAGTACAAGTTTTCAAAATAGAGTTAGTTTTTAGTAAATCCAGTTTAGTATTTGGTATTGTAGAAGAAAGCAAAATCGGATAATCTCTCTTAGAATCTTCTGTGTAAATGTGTGTATAGTCTTTAAATAAACCTCTTTTAGAACTATTGAAGTTTGCCGCAATTTTATGTGGAGGAGAATCGACGTCGCCGAGAAACTTTCGTTTAGCAGCGGCATTTTTCCCGCCGCCACTATCTTCGTTCATTTTAAATACTATTATGCCACTAAATTAGAATTTGTTAGTGCTTTATATAGTAACAACTAGAAAAAAAAAGGACGCTAACTAATTATTATTAAAGTTTTTAAATAAACTCACAATACCCATTCGAAGTTACGCGCCCTCTTTTTTTTTCATTAATTTCGTCAGTAAATTACAGATAATAATAATTTGTATACACGAGTACTCTGTAGTATGGTTGTGGACGAAGAGGAAATAATAGTCTCTGTATACTAAACGATTATATTTTATATAGTGACATGAGAACGATGCAAACGTACGTAGTAGTAAGGATTTGGAGAAGTAAGCGAAATAAAAGTCACGAGCACGTCGTAGCCGGTTTATTTTAAAAGTGTCGCACGTTCTGCGGTCGCTCACAGCGCACACAGCGCACACATCGCTCACGGCGCAGCCACCAGCGCGGGCCAGCGCGGCTGCAGCAGCACCGCGGCCGCCGCGGCGGCGCACACCAGCGCCAGCGCCAGCGCCAGCGCCACGAGGCCGCAGCCGCCCCAGGCCGCCGCGCCCAGGTACCAAAACTCGCTCCTGCACATTTTGCTACTTTTATATATCACAACATGACAGCGCCACCTGAATAGAGTGACAGTTACCAGGAAGGCCAGGGGAGGCGACAGCGCGGCCGCCAGTGGGCCCGCCAGGGCCGCGCCAGGTGCTGCGGCGGCAGCAGCTCGCGGTCGGCGCAGCGCGCGCACTCCGGGCCCGGGGTGGGCGCCGCGCCGCCGCCGCCCGCCTCGTACTCGGCCCAGGCGAGCGCCAGCAGCCGCAGCGCGGCCGGCGAGGCCAGCAGCCAGTGGCGCAGGTGCCAGAAGGCGTAGGCCACGGCCTCGGACGCGCCGCGGCGCAGCACGTGCTCCGGCGGCAGCGTCAGCGCGCGCAGCTCCAGCAGGTACTCGGGCACGTGCGGGTTGTACGCGATGGCGCGCCGCAGCGCCGCCAGCGCCGCCGCCTCGGGCCCGGCGCGCGCGCGCAGCAGCGCCGCCGTGTACAGCAGCCACGCCGCCGGCGGCGCGCCGCCCTCCTCCAGCCGCGCCACCAGCGCCTGCGCGGCCAAGTGAGACTAGTGTCGCGTGTTGCAGTCGAGGCAATCTACTTTTATCGCCCTCTACGAGGAAATAAGTAACATGCATTTGTTTATTTTTTAAGGCTCACTTTTATTATGCGATCAGAAATTATTTCATACAATATTCGCGATAGATGTTTATCGAATCTTTAATTTATCCATTTACGGGGAACAAAGTGAGCGTAACTGGTAACGTAGCTGGTATAAAGAACGCGCAGGAGGTACCTGCACGTCGGCGTAAGCGCGTTGCTCGAGCAGCACCTCGACGAGGTTCTCGTGCGGACGCAGCGCGGCGAGTGCGGGCGGCGCGTCGCGCGCCAGCTCGCGGAAGAGGCGCGCGGCGTCGCGCAGCCGGCCCAGACGGCGCGCGCACATGGCGGCGCGCCGCTTGGCGTGCGCCAGCACGGCGGCCAGCCGGCGCGCCGCGCCGCCGCCGGGCCCGCCGCCGGGGCCGCCGCGCGCCGCCGCCGCGCGCCAGCCCGCCTCGGCCGCGCGCCACGCGCACACCACCGCGCGCTCCGCCTGCACACACACAGCGCGCGCTGCACTGAGTGTCACTGAGTGTCACGGAGCAGCGGCCCAGCGGCCCGCCGCCGCCGCCGCTTCGTACCTCCTGCACGGTGGGAGCGTCCTCCTCGGCCAGCAGCAGCAGCGCGGCGGCGCAGTCGGGGCGCAGCTGCAGCGCGGCGCGCGCGGCCGCCACGCGCGCCGCCGGCTCGCGCTCGCGCCACGCGCGCGCCATCGCCTCGTCCGCGGGGCCCTGCGCCATCACACCGCGCCGCTCTACTACTCTGCCTCTGCTGCGTACGCGTACTACTCGCCCGGACTTTACGTATTTTTAATAACGCTATCGATCTAATCGATAGAAAAACAAACAAAGAGCAAGAAGTACGCCTAGATAATAATAATAATACATAACCAAATTGCAAATATAATTTGGATCCAACAGACATACCGACTAAACTCAGCCTAAACTTTTAGTTCTAATGACCCTGTTTATGGTAATAAGGTTCACTTTTTCTGGGATATTAAATTGAGAGACGTGTGTTTGGACTGTAATTTATTTTGCGACTGACTAACATAACCAGACATACATTTGATGTTTAAGTTTAGGTATTGATGAATAAACAGCTGCGTAGACCGCGCTTTGTGCTACGTAATGTTATGATCTAAACATGCCGCCCACCAAAAGGACTTTATGTGCTTTTATATAAACAAAGAGAAAAAATTAAACAATTCCAAATTAAAATAATCAAACAAACCAAAATAACACACTAACATTAATTACGTTCATCTTAATTTGAATCAATCGGCATGTAACACAATTTTGTTACAGTTCTTTTTGTAATCAAATTGCCACTTTTTACACTATATACTCTGGTGTAACCGTCAGCACCTGGATGTTTTTCAATAATCCTGCCCAATGGCCATTTACCAGGTGGTATGTTATCAGTTTTAATCAATACTATATCTCCCACATCGAACTCAACTTCTTTTTTAAGCCATTTTGGCCGTTGTTGCAGACGTGACAAATATTCATCTTTCCATCTTTTCCAGAAGTCACATAATAGTTTCTGTGTATATTGCCATCGAGATAAGTTACTGGTTTTGCTATTAGCGGTTATTGGTGATGGAATTATAGTTGGAGGCTCTCCAATTAAAAAATGACCAGGTGTCAGTGGATTTAAATTATTTGTGTCATCATTGATGGGGCATAATGGACGTGAATTTAGACAGGCTTCTATTTCATGTAGTAACGTAGTCATTTCTTCGTAAGTAAGATTAGTGGTTAATATCCTCTTTAGGTGGTATTTCATAGACTTTACGCCCGCTTCCCACAGGCCACCAAAGTTTGGACTATAAGGCGGAATAAAGTGCCACTGTGTGCCTTCGCTTGCCATTGAATTTGCGATTTCTCCAGTAAATTGTAAACCACTTTGTTTCCAGGCATTTACAAGTTCTTTATTTGCACCAATAAAATTGCGGCCTTGGTCGCTCCACAAATGTGTGCACATTCCTCTACGTGAAATGAATCGTCTAAAGGCACCAATAAATGCTTCTGATGTAAGATCTCCTACCAACTCCAAATGTATTGCCTTGGTTGACAAGCAGATGAATATTGCAATATAGCTTTTGAAAGTTCGATTTCCTCTTCCCTTTGACATTAAAGTTTGAAAGGGTCCTGCAAAGTCAACGCCACTATGCAAAAATGGTCTGGATGGTGTGACTCTTTCTTTGGGTAAATCTCCCATGATTTGCGTTCTGGCTGTAGCTCTTTGCTTAGCACATATGAAACACTTGTGAATATATTGTTTAACCATCATTTTTACTTTGATTATCCAGTATTTTGAACGAATATAGCACAACATCAGCTGTATTCCTCCGTGTAACGTCTTTTTATGAGCTTCAGCAATAATCAAAGGGGTAAGTGGATTTTTATTACCTAAAATTATTGGATTCTTCATATCATCAGGTATTTGTGCATGTCTAAGCCTACCGCCCACCCTCAGGATATTACCATTGTCAAGGTACGGATTGAGTGTTTGTAATTGACTTTTTCTTTGTACTTGCTTCTTTAACTTCAAATGTTCTATTTCATTTTTGTATTCATAATTTTGAGCTAATCTTATGCATAGATTTAATGTATCTTCTAATTCTTGAGTAGTCAAATCTTTATCTCTAAAATCATTCTTTTTAAAATTTAGAAATCTTCTACTGTAGGTAATTGCTTTTACTAATTGTGTTACATTATCAAAATTCATAAAATGTTTTATCAATTTTGTTTCTGTTTCAGGGTGTTCGTCAATGCTATGGTAAGTATTAATTTCAATTGTTTTCGCTTCAACTTCTGTTATATGAATGTTATTTTTACTAAATTTTATCTCTTTTTCAGATAACCAACTTGGCCCTTTCCACCACAAGTCGCATTCTTTTAGTTCTGAAAGCAACATTCCTCTAGATGCAACATCAGCAGGATTTTCGTGAGATTGTACATGGTGCCAATGTTTGTTATGAATATTACCAACAATTTCAACTACTCTGTTTGCAACAAATGTTTTCCATTTATAAGGTTCGCCATTAAGCCAAGCTAGGACAATAGATGAATCTGTCCAGGCATACATTTGTGTTGTTGGTATTCTAATTGCTTGTCCAACTTGTTTTAAAAGCTTAGATAGAAGTAAGGCACCACAAAGCTCTAACCGTGGTAATGACACTGTCTTTAGGGGAGCCACTTTTGTTTTCGCAGATACTAAGTTTACTTGAACACTGCTATCAGACTTCTCAACTCTGAGATATACCACTGCAGCATACGCTCGCATGGAAGCATCACAAAAGCCATGGATTTGTATATTATCTCTTTCAGTGTCAAGGGTGCCGAGCCATCTGTGAATTTGAATCATATTTAAATTTTCGAAATCGGCGCTTAACTGTTTCCATTCTTCTTCTAGTGGCTTACTTATATTGTCATCCCAGTCTACTTTGTCCAGCCATAACTTCTGTATCAAAAGTTTTGCCATTACAGTACTAGGAGCAATCCACCCTAGTGGGTCGAAAAGCTTCTGAATATTTGATAAAATATCCCGTTTTGTGATTCGTTTTGGAATCAATGGTGATTCTATATTATATCTAAATGTATCGTTGCTTAAATTCCACACAACTCCCAGTGTTTTGATAGTACCATCAAGATTCAAATCAACGTTTGCATTGGTAGATCTGTCTTCAATATTAATGTTCTTCATGAAATCAAAGCTATTAGACGACCACTTGGTAAGTTTGAATCCACCTCTCTGTAGAATTTGCATTAAGTTTTTGGCAAGCTCAATAGCATCTTCTGTGCAGTCTGTTCCAGAAAGAAGGTCGTCCATATAAAAATCATTCTTTATTGTATTGACAGCAAGAGCTCTATCGCCTCCTTCGTCTTCTGCTACTTGTAAGAGTGTTCTGACAGCTAAATATGGGGCTGGAGCTGTGCCAGAGGTAACTCTCCAGAGACGATAATCATCAATATCTTTTAATTCATCTGATCGCCACACGATTCGTTGATAATCTACATGTTTGTCGCATACTAAAATTTGTCTATACATTTTTGATATGTCGGCAACAAACATATTTTTTTAGTTCGCCAACGAATTAAAATATTTCTCAGGTCTTCCTGTAATTGTGGTCCTACTAGTAACTCATCGTTTAGAGAAATATTATTAGATCCTTTACACGAGTGTTTGAGAAGTTTCTTTGTCCTTACGTATCACGGCGTGGTGTGGTAAGTATACTACTTGATTTGATTTGTTTTCATGATATGCTATTTTTTCCATATGACCTTGCTCTAGATATTCATTTATAACTTTGCTATATTCTTGTTTCAGATCTGGCATTCTTCTAAATTTTCTTTCTAATTGATTAAATCTTTTGATAGCAATTTCTCTAGTGTTTCCTAACGGTGACTGCGGATTGTCAACCTTGAAAGGTAAGTTTACAATATATCTACCTTCTTTATTTCTGATAGTTGTACTCTCATATATTCTTTCACAAGTCTGTTCTTCTTTGGTTAAACATCTTTTGTTATCACTATCAATTTCCCATAACGACTTCAATAATTCATCTATATCAACTTGATGATGTAATACGGTGTAAGTATTATTTTGATTAATTGTGTTGCCTTCTCCAAAGATAATCCAACCCAGATGTGTTTTCTGAGCAGTTGGTGAACCTGGTGGTCCCTTTATAATATTTTCTTGTAAGATTTGAGTGTATTCATTTACTCCTAAAAGTAGGTCAACTGAACCCGATATAAGGAATGTTGGGTCAGCCAATTGCAATCCTCTGAGGTGATCCCAGGGTTGTGTTATAATCGTCTTTGATGGTATTTTTGAAGTTAATTGTTTTGACATAACATAAGCTTGAATTTTCATACTGTAATTTTTGTCATATCTAGATTTTATGCATAACTGTACTTCATGTTTTATCTTTGACTTGGTAGATCCAACGCCAATAACTACTCCTTTCATTGGACGTCGTGTGAGCATGAGTAATTGAGCCGCCTTCTCGCTAATGAACGTAGCTTGTGACCCAGGATCGATTAACGCTCGCAGTAGAGTGGTTTGTCCATTTTCACTTACTGTCTCTACTAACGCTGTCGCTAAAAGTGCTACTTTCTGACTGACATTGTGGTGAGACGCCAGCATTGTGTTTATTTGATGATCTTCCTCTTTTACTATATGTGTTGAAACCTGTGGTGGTAATGAGCTTGTTGAAGGCACAGGTTCATGTTCTTGGTTGACATGTAGTAGAGAATGATGGCGCTTATGACATATACGACAGGTCATTGACAATTTGCACTTATATGCCGAATGACCTGATGCCAGGCAGTTGAAACATAATTGTTTACTTTTAACATAATCGCTTCGTTCATTTGGTTTCAATTTTACAAAGTCCTTGCAGTGACATAACGTGTGGTCATCACTACACATAACACAACTCTTTTTCTTGGTTGGTGTGGCAACATGATATGATCGGTGCTTAATTTCTTTGGTATTCGATGAAATCAATTCCAGAGTGCGAAACTTTGACTCAATAAATATTTTCAAATCTTCCCAAGTAGGCAGTTCTTTGGAGTCATCCTTGTAAGTATACTCTTCCCAACTTTTATGTGTCTCTGGGTCCATTTTCTGTACAATCAGATATATAATTAAGGGATCCCAAGAGGAAATATTTATATTCATATTTATAAAGTTGTTTAAGCACTCGGTTGTTGTATCTAATAAAGCTTTCAATTGAGAAGCTGACTGACTATTCATCTTTCTTTGATTAAATAATCTTTTCATATTAAAATTCAAAATTAAGCGCTTGTTGCCATACCTTGATTTTAAAATATCCCATGCTTGTAGATAATTATCGGATGTTACTCTAATGTGCTTAAGAAGTGTTTCAGCCTCCGACGTAACACTGGTTTTCAGGTAATGCAATTTTTGCACATCACTTAATGATTTGTTATCATGCACCAAAGATAGAAACAGATCATTAAACGTTGGCCATTCTTCATAGCTGCCGCTGAACGTAGGTAAGTGTATTCTTGGTAAATGAACTAAATTATTTGATGTGTCTGTGCATGAAACATTCATTTCAGGTACCTTTGACCTTGACTCTGGGAGGGAGGTGAGCATATCTTTTAAGTCTCCTTTGATCGAAATAAATAATTCTTCGTATACAAAATATTCTTCTTTCACAAAATATGGTAATACACTTTTTGTTTCTTGCGGCATAATTTTCACTAATTCTTGGTGTGCATCCTTAAAAGTTTTCCAATAATCATCGATAATCGTGATACGCTCTTCTATGTAACCTTTTGTTAAACGCGCTTTTGGGCATTTTTTAAGGTTTATCTTTGTCTTTTCTAACAGCTTAGCATTTTCTTGTAAAACGGAAATTAGTTGTTTTTGTTGTTGTTCTTCAGAGGTAGCCATAACTCACTTCCGTATATACTCTGGTATTATCGTATCACAATTTAATCTTAATATTCACCAAACGTTTCAAGTAAATTAATGCACCTTGTTTAAAGTCTTTGTAATACTTATTCAAACTTGTTATTGCTCAATACAAAGGATTACTTATCGCTAGCGCGCGACGATTCTTTTGTTCTCTCGACTCGACGCAAGGTACGGGTGATCGCAGCTAATTTATCCGGCTCGAAGGACCATATGTTTATGGTAATAAGGTTCACTTTTTCTGGGATATTAAATTGAGAGACGTGTGTTTGGACTGTAATTTATTTTGCGACTGACTAACATAACCAGACATACATTTGATGTTTAAGCTTAGGTATTGATGAATGAACAGCTGCGTAGACCGCGCTTTGTGCTACGTAATGTTATGATCTAAACAGACCCTACTGGCTTTTATTGACGGGGGCCGCACCTCTGAAGAGGTACGATTAGCGCTCCCCATGGAGAGGGCATAAGCGCTAGAAGAGGCACTGTTCACCAGTGGGACCGGCCTGTATTGACGGGGTACCTACGCGTGGCTAAGCAGAAGGCTGCCGAATAAGGGGAGACAAAAGAGGCGACGGCTCAGACGCCGCCGCTTGCAGGTCTCGAAGGTCCTGCGTTAGTTGATAGGGGGGATTCGGACGGCCTGTGCATCGCATTTTGTAGTAATTTTGCAGTATGATTTATCATTTTTATTAAAATAAGATAATAAATTCATGGTTAAAAATATAACATATTTATTCCTCATAAAGTGACATTTATTCTGGTATAAATTTTATTAATAAATACTATCGTGAAGAAATTCACAGTCAACTTAAAGCGATTTTCGTAGTTTTTTCGTTTAGAATAAGTTTTTTTTTTCTATATTAAATCAATAATATATCAAAATTCCGAGGCCGCTACGAACTATAATTATAATTATGACTATACAAGAGATAAAATTATCATTTTTTAATTTAATTTATGTAGAACAGTAGCTCAAAAAAGTTCCTTCGCGCATTTTATGTAAATCTTTCTCTACAATTTTGGGTTTTGTTAAAAAGTTAAGCAAAATTTACAAAAAGCGCTATGAACTATGTCAATAGCTATTCTGCATTATTCTTTAAGTCAAAATTGTTAATGTATCTTTGTTTCTGAAATCGAGAACGCCAAATTTGACCATTTTACGCAAAAATCGCGTTCGAAATGTAATATGGCTCTTAACACATGCCGCATTGTTAGAAAATTTTTGCAAATAGACGAAAACAAAATTAATTATTCACTAACCACACTACCAACACATCACATTCTGTAATTTACTTGGCTTACGCCCGTAATTACAGTTAGAACCAGCACTCACGCTGAGACAATTTAAATGCTCCTAAATAATAATGTTTATTTGCTCCAAATCACAATAGATGAACTTAATACTAGTTACAAAAGGTCTTCTGGAACAAAAAGGCATATGGCTCAGCATATGACAGCTGAATGTACAACTGTCGCTGATATTCTGCCATAGCCTCATAGCTAAAGATATCGCAAAACAGGACTACGCAAGCAAGCCAGAATGTAACAATGTAATATATTTGAGGAACTCAAAGCACATAAAATAGAAATATAAAAATAAAATAAATCTGAGTTATCTATACAATGCACAATATTAAATAAAAGGTACATAATAATAGCTAATACATTAGAATATATAATATTTATAAATAATACAATATTCTCGCCGCTTTATATTGTTCTTCAAGGAACCATCGCTTGCACTTACGCTTGAAACTACCACTACTTTAAGACACTGATCCTGGACACTGATTAGGAGTAATCAGTGTCTTAAGATGAGCTCGAGATTGTACAACAACAAGCGAATTGCTTCACGTTTTAATTATAACAAAATTAATATTATATTTGATTATACCCACAAAGTAGCTATATAACACACCACCGTGAGCGAGCCTCGTAAGCCTCGGGACATCTCGTCTACATTGCGGACGACAGCGCCCTTTTTGCATCAGGATGTAATAGTTAGCTATGTATATCTCAGAGCACAATATGATGCATCCAGGTGTACCCGGATATCAGTGCAGTAGTATACTTTCGTCGGGATCAATTCCGCAATGTTAATACCAATACCTGAGTTGTTCCAACAACCAATTCTCTAGCCGTGATTTAAGACACAATTATATCCATTTAGAAATAACAGACTAGATCCAACACTTTCTACAATCCATCTTACAAAGAACGCCGCGTAGTGTTTATGCATGACCATGACCATATATTATATATGCTCTGAGGCATAGTCAGTGGCACCATGTAACGACAAAACAACACCAACGGTTTGTTGGTAATCCTCTTATAAAAATACTATATCAACCAACCAACATCTAACCAATCTAGTTTTCAATGTCCAGCAAAACTTCTGACGTTGTCGGTATCGTACATGCCTGTTATGACAAACCAGTTGCAACATAGTATTTTTAATAATTTAATGTCTCACTCAAGTTACCAAAATATTTTATGTACAATCATTTTGGTGAAAAATTTATAATAATTTCGGCAACAGGCGTTAATTATAAAAAATAATATTTATCTACCTTAAAATGTGTACCTTTCCTACCATAATAGTTTGTAACAGCTTGAAAATAATATTAGGTGCGAACTTATTACGACATTAACTTTATTGATCAATTCTACGAATTCAGCTTTGAAGTATCATCATCATCGTCATTTCAGCTACTAGAACAATTCCACCACCATTACAAACTACCTTTCATCCGCAAGTAGGAGGGTTTTGTGCTGTGTCCACGTTGGCTCAGTGCACTTCGGTGAGGAGCGCCAGCATCTCGATTGTTCGTTAGCAAGGGGTACCACAAGTCAGAAAGGTTAACTTGGGTTCTGTCAGAGGTAGTTCGGAACCCGATCTTGATCAACAGTCTCCGAATATTTGTTGGGTAACTGCAAAAACTATGCAAAATGTCACGTAATGAAATATGATACAGCTTTAATTTTTAAGTCAGTCAGTGGTCCGAATAGATACTCCCGATTTTTCTGTCCATAGCACGAGTTTGTAAGGTGCAGCAGTTGTTTACCTATAACTTATATATACTAAAAGATGACCTCTGGAATGATCAAAATCTCGATCGTCACGCAGTGCTCTTGCAAGTAGGTGTAAAATGCTCGCGAGAAGATTTTCTAAGTGCTCTGAAGGGATAATTAAAACACCTTTTAAAAAAAATTTTAAAAACACGCTTTCAAAAAAACCAGTAAAAACTGCAGACTAAAAAGTAAGAAAATAAAAAAAGTTTAAAAACTGAAGACTTTAAAACCTTACAAATTTTGCGCACTAAAAAGTAGGAAAATAATTTTTTGACACCCTCCAAATGAATCCAAAATTGTTAAGACTAAAAGAAAGCGTGGGGCCCTCATCATACTTCTTAATTCATACTGTCGTAACATCTTTAATTTGTTAATTATAATTTATTTAATTAATTATAATTTATTATATTAAGTCTACTGAAGTCTACGTATTTGAACTTTTATTCGCTATACACCTTACTCGAACTAGTTATGGATGGTTAACAACGTATATATTATTTTATTAAAAAGTTTGTGTCCTCTGTTATCTTTACTAGTTGTTTTAGTTTTTTGGAAGGAAAATTACATACTTTTGTAGTATTTATACTTAGAAATATTTCATTTGAAAATTCGGTGACCAAATTTTAATCTTTCTATTTCATTTTGATATATTAATGTATATTGAAATAATTGCATGACTTGCGCTTACATGAGCCAATTGCAGATGATACATTAGAACGATTCGTGATGTAACTTGCATGAGTAACAAAGATTTTTGTGCTACTTTGCGTATTAAAGTCGGTTTTGTTAATATTTTTCTCTCAGCCTACATCACTTAGTGTCATCACAAGTTATTAGAATCAACTACTTTAGAA
This sequence comes from Scirpophaga incertulas, assembly GCA_036419045.1. Lineage (NCBI taxonomy): Eukaryota > Metazoa > Arthropoda > Insecta > Lepidoptera > Crambidae > Scirpophaga > Scirpophaga incertulas. Next base: position 44,491 of record JAYEAL010000403.1, read on the forward strand.
ATACTTGAAAGATATGGTTGAAGTATGATGAGGGCCCCACGCTTTCTTTTTAGTCTTAACAATTTTGGATTCATTTGGAGGGTGTCAAAAAATTATTTTCCTACTTTTTAGTGCGCAAAATTTGTAAGGTTTTAAAGTCTTCAGTTTTTAAACTTTTTTTTATTTTCTTACTTTTTAGTCTGCAGTTTTTACTGGTTTTTTTGAAAGCGTGTTTTTAAAATTTTTTTTAAAAGGTGTTTTATTTTCCTACTTTTTAGTCTTGACTGTAAAAAAATGTGATGTAGAGCAACCACCTGTCTAATTAATAGAGTAAAAGTTGATTAGTTACACTTCTATTGAAGCAATTAAAATTCATTGACTTACTTATTCAATGATTTTTGCAATGATCAATAGAATTGAAGCGTCTTCATGAAGCTGTATGCATATGCATTATAAATTTTTTATGCGGTCATTTGGTGGATGATGATGAGTTTGATGTTCGACGCCAATCAGCGAATGGCTTAAAGCGTTCGAACCCGTTCCACAACCACATCAAGTAACACCTATCCGCCTCTCTATGTAGCTTGGTAGGTTTCCCTGATGCAATGTGCGAAATTTGGCTTTATTCATCCACATCATTTGGATCATAACCAAGATTTCGCATGCGATTCATTTCATACCGCGATATGACATTTTTATACACCTTCATATCTCTCAGCCCTCGCCGTAGGCAGCATATATTGGCATAGGTGTTGAGCCTACCTTGTTTGTTTTTGGACAAAGTCCAATTATACAGGCTCACCACGTGAAGATAAGGTTAGGCTAATAGACAAGAAAGGCTATATATTACGCGTCAAGTCTTTTCGAGCCCACATTCGACACTTCAGTTGAATTTCAAAATTTTCAAACTAAGGAGCTCTCAGAAAAGAAGCTAAGGAGGTCTCTGCAAAAATTTCAAAATGGAAAAGGGGCGAAGGGCAAAGAATGCCACTTCGTCTCACGATGATGTCATCGTGAGACGAAGTGGCATCTTTTATAAGTTTTCCATATTCAACCTTTCAGTCGAATAATATATTCTGTGACAACAAATTCATATTCGCTCCATAGTGGTCTTTCCGAAAATGTCCAATTACTGAATGTATTTTAAGCATTGCACAAAACTCCATTGCCGCTCGATGATCCAGTTTAAATTGTATTCAAACCAATCTTTCATGCAAATCATCATCACTACAGTTGGGGGAAAAAAAAACAAATATTTCACTCAGTCGTAGGGTGACGTCCTTTTCTCACCATAGAGTTTTCATATATTCAAAACCTAGAGTATTTCCCGTGTATTATTAATTTTCTTGTGTATTATTAACCTGGTGTATACCCCAATTTCCACGTATGGAATCGACTTTTCGCATCTACATAGGATACTTTTTACCGCTGTAAAATACCTCTCCCACGGAAAACCTGGTAACAACAGCTAACCCATATCATGGGGGTGCATTTGAAATAGCCAATCCGCCATCTTGGATGTCCGCCGTTTTGGATTTAAGTCACGTGACTAACTTGTTCGTTTTCCTGACAGCAAACCCTTTTATTTGATACCCATATCATGGGGGTGCATTTCAAATAGCCAATCCGCCATCTTGGATGTCCGCCGTGTTGGATTTAAGTCACGTGACTAACTTGTTCGTATTCCTGACAGCAAACCCTTTCATTTGATACCCATATCATGGGGTACATTTCAAATAGCCAATCCGCCATCTTGGATGTCCGCCGTGTTGGATTTAAGTCACGTGACTATCTTGTTCGTATTCCTGACAGCAAACCCTTTCATTTGATACCCATATCATGGGGGTGCATTTCAAATAGCCAATCCGCCATCTTGGATGTCTGCTATGTTGGATTTAAGTCACGTGACTAACTTGTTCGTATTTCTGACAGCAAACCCTTTCATTTGATACCCATATCATGGGGGTGCATTTCAAATAGCCAATCCTCCATCTTGGATGTCCACCATGTTGGATTTGAGTCACGAGACTATTTTTTTCGTGTTACTGACAGAAAACCCTTTCATTTGATATCCATATCGTGGGGGTGGATTTCAAACAGCCTGTCCGCCATCTGGGGAGGCCGCCATATTGGATTTGTAATGACGTTTCTTAGCTAGTCGTGTATTGTCACCGGAACCAAGCTTGTATGCAAAGTTTCATTTAATTCGGATAAGAGGAAGTGCTCGAAAAAATGAAAAGAAAATTCCACCCAGATTTACAAAAAACAAGTCAACTCTATAGAAAGCGTGTAAATAAAAAAAAATAAGTCTATTTAGTGAGTTCTGTCAATGTTATACGTGTCAGCTATAGACAAATTATACTCGGAAGTCGTACAGTAACAACGGAATATAGTACATTTTTGGAGTTTCCTCAGAGCGTCAAAGAATATGGAACAAGTTGTGGTGCTGGAAATACAAAAATAAAATCCTCGACTTGGCCTTGACTTGGGCATCACATGCCAAATAAACAATAGGCGTGACTGCTTTTATTTTAGTTTGTGTGTATTTCAATACTATTTTTATATAATTATTTACAATATAATTTCGTCACCTGTCTCGCTCGCACAGTGCGTCTTAACACGAAGAACAATAGGCACGGGACCGTTATATCCCTTAGAGAAAAATAAACTTTCTAATATTTTTTTTTAATTTCCTAATATTCACTTGTCTACTACGGCCTATTCAATTAACTTATGTACTATTTTAATAATTGACGTCCTAAAGCATCTTATTATACATGTAATAATGCAATAAAAATTATAAAATAAACGAAATTAAGTTTAGTAGCGTAAAAATCGGCAATTTTTAACAAAATTATTAAAAGTCGAATACCTCGAAAAGCGTTAAGTTTAGGGTGGGGTGCCTCATAGTAAAATAAGTCAGAAATGATGAGTAGGTACTCAACGCCCTTAACGGATCTAGCACAACTTTTCCTGTAACCTGTATATATATATTGGTAATTGTCTAATCTTTAACGTAAGATAATATGAATAATTACCATTACCCACAACTTTCAACATGTATGACACGCAATAACAACTTATTATTGAACAGTAAACATAAAAAACCAAAAGTTTCACAAAGCTCGTAACACTTGACAGTAAATATATAATACGATACTGTGTGAACCACTTTGATTAGCGAAATATTGAGATCTACGTGGATCATTAGTTCTAAATGATTTTTAGCAAAAATCATTTATTAAGCCAGAGGGGCTTTACGTCAGGCGAGGAGAGGCGGCGGAGTGGGAAGTCCGCCCAGGAGACCTATTTTTGAATTACGAAAGTGACTTCGAAATCACCTATGTGACTAATAATCACAGATTTTCAATAATTCTTACTTTTGAATATCACTGATGTGACTACCTTAGTCACAGGTGTGATTTCATTACGAGGCCCTCACCCACTCGTAATCAAGTCATACTTGTGGAAATGTTATCTGTGTTTTGTTTGATTTTTCAGTCTATACCTATGTAGCATATATAATACAACTTAATGTATATGCAGCATTCGGAAAGCAATTCAGCATATTCACTGCACATCAGCTGCCGTACCTTAAAATATTTCTCCCATAAGATGAACTGACATTAATTTTGTGAACATTGTGGGAAGGCATTGGTTGGCAGCAGCAGACATCCCCATCCCCCCGGAGAAGCCATCAACACTCCTCACTCGGCTGCAGCAGTTGAAGGTGATGGTCAATGATCTTAAATTTATTACAAATATGGCTTCATTTTATCCAATATTATTTTGTTATTTATTGTTGTATTATACATGATGGTTTAAGTTCCAATATTATACTTTAATAATTTAATCAAATATTTCAGCTATCAACATCACTTCTTTTTTTCTATATATATTCATATTTGTTTAACTATAAATTGCTGAAGGCTGGTATTTGTTATTGGTGTGAGAAATAACACATATAGACTGTGATTATAAGAGATTGATAATATTATCTGCTGTAAAAGTATTTCAGACCTATCCAGACACACAGTACAATACTACAGCTACTCTGCACATAAGTATTGTTTTATTGTAAAAGTTGAAAAATTATGTAAATTATACAAATAAAAAAAACGAATCAACTTACACTCCCTTAATCATTCTATCAGATCTGGCTAATAGTCCAAATAAATAATAGATCAGAGGTGGTACTTGTATTTAAAATAGCACACAATATTATTGAATATTGAGACTGATCACGGTCAAGATCAAAATTGGGGCATACTACAAAGGGTAGCAAGACTAAAGTTATGTGATATAGGGGTATTCTGTAGCATTACACACAAAAATCAGGATGAAGGAGAGGGTCCTTCATTAATATATATTAATTACATTATCTACACATTTATAAATGTATCCTGAAAAGTTAAAGCTATATTTGCAATGAAAAATTTATTTTGTCATTGATATGAGTGTTGTTTTTGCAAATAATGAATGTAGTAATAAAATCCAATGATATAATTAATTGAAATCAAATGGTTCACTAAACCCAAACACAATGCAAGTGCTTGGGACAAATACCATTGAATTTGTACCAAAAACCAACAAGAATAGATTAGTTTGAAACTACTAATTTCTGTCCATCTGTCAAGAGTTTGTCAGTTTAAGTGGTTTGGTACGACAGGTATAGCAATTTGAAATGTAAATATTTGAAAATCAAACAACTTTCAGATTTAAATTATGTAGGTATATTTTATGTAAAAATATTTTAATCGTTTAGTACTTGATAATTCCAAGTGTAGATAGGAAGAACTGAAGAAGATGCAATAAGTCAAAAATTTAATGGGTTGCAATAAAGTCAAAAATTTAATGCATTATTTTACTAAAATTCTGCCCATGACTTCATCCAAACTATAATTAAGAGATATAATGAGAGATATAAATTAAGAGATAAAATGATTTTACATCACAGTCTCTTCAGCTTTTTTATCTAATTTTCTCGAGGTAAAAATTAACCAATGTCAAAAATGTATGTTTCAACAAAATTGGTTCCTACTGAATTACAATACAATCATATATTTTCTTTTTAAAATAGTAGTATAGATTTCTACTTCGTTTTATGTTTGTTTTTCACTTAGACAGTCTGTGGATTGGATCAGAAATTCTTTTTCATGGTAAAATTTTAAAGTTGTGGTATGATTTAACTATTTGAGGATCTATACTCCGATAACCTCATGTAATATCATATGGATGAAGCACGGTCTTCAGTGAAAATCTATGGTTTATAAATTTTGAAACCTTTCATAAATGTATCAATCTTTTCTTTATTCCACCAATTTGAAGGATTCTAATTACATTTTAATCTATATTTGTTTTCTTCAAACACCACATCAAGATCTCACCCTGCCCTACAAAAGTATCATGTGTCTCCCTTTTATATGTTTTGGCAACTTCAGTCATGCGATTTAAAGCCAATATCTACAATCAAATTATTATAATAAGAATTTTACACTTTAACTTAACAAATATTATTCAAATTTATAAGTGTAACAGTTTCGGAGCGGAAGCTACTACTGACTCTAATGAAATCATTATTCAATATAGCAGGTCTGTTATATAATGATTTTATTTGATTTGGACAAAGGCACTTATTGACATAAAAACATATATAAGCTTAAGAGAACAAAAAATTTTAATGTGCAAACAAACAAGGAAAAAACATTTGAACATACACCTGTTTGGAGTTCTCGAGAAGAACAGGCAGGAAACTCTGAAGGTCAATAATTTCACCAAAGCTGTGTAGCAAGGAGACGGGGGCGACGTATCTGCGTCGTGGACTGACCTCGGCGCCGTGCGAGAACCAGGCCTGGTGGTCCTGCGCGGACAGGTTCATGTCGTAGAACGTGAGCGGCGGGCGGCGCGCGGCGGCCCACAGCCGCGCGTACTCCGCGCCGCGCAGCAGCGCCAGCGGGTTGCGCGACACGGCGCACTCTGCGCCCGCGGCGCCCTCGGCGGCCGCGGGCCCGCCGGCCTCGCCGCCCGCCAGCGCTCCCGCTCCCGCGCCCGCGCCCGCGTCCGCGCCGCCGCCCGCACCCGCCCCCGCGCCCGTCCCGGCCGGCGACACGCGCTCTATGAACGACGTGCCATACTTGCGGAAGTACCACCACTCGAAGATCAGAATCAGTCCAGAGATCAGTGACGACGTGCCAGTCAGCGCGACGTAGAACTTAGGCGTCAGGGCACCTAGGAACGTAGACGAGTCCCACATCCTGGCCGCTTCGCCGGCTCTACTTTCCGACGAAAAGATCGCGAGCCTAATGTGAGTTCATCTTCACACGGCGCCCGTTCACTTAGACATTATATTGCTTCCAGTTTTTAAGAGACGATCGGCGGCACTAGTTAATAATATATATTTTGTTTACAAGCAAATCAAAACAACATTGTTGATACGAATATCAACAAACGTCACTTTTTATTGATCTTTTTTTTTATCAATTTTCCCATTCTGGGAAGGCAAAGGGAACGATGCCCATACAGCCAAATTTTTATTGATCTTTTCATTTCGTTCTTTTTTTTTCACTTTATAGGCCAAGTTTTTATACCATGCAGCCTTATTAGTAGTAAATAATCCAGTCAACGATTCTTAAAAGAAAGACCTAACTGCTAAGCGACATGTGAATTCCAAAATTAAATAACTAAACAAAATATCTTCTTTCGTCAATTTACACATTTTATTAAAAAACTACAAATATAATATAGAATAATTATTAAGTATGCAATCAAAATCTGTACCTAATCTGTGGTGTAGGTAATTGTATTATTATCTGTGTGCTCTCTGATTGCTGATCCCGCTGTGTGAGGATGTTAGGAAGATTGCTCTGCTGAATAATTATTATAGAAGTATCAAAAATAGAAGATTGTGTTAAGTCTATTGTGAAGATGAGAAATAAAGCTAAGCTGATTTTACACGTGCCCCAGTTTTAAGCGCAATAATAATAAACCCATGAATGTGTTTACTATAGATAGCCAGTCGAATAGCTAGTTATCCTCTAGAATCGAACACCCCTTAGAAGTTCAATACGAGTCACATGAAACAATGGTATATATATGGTCATAAAGTAAGACGAGCCTTGTATTCTATTATTATAGATTATTGACACAATAATTGCTGAGAAAAGAGCGAGCGAATGAGAAGGTAGAGCTTTACTCAATAGCTTAGTATAAGTAATACTAATCAATATTGAAGTCATTTTATAAATATTGACGTCATTTTCCAAATTGACGACTCTGTATCTATTTAATACAGGGAAAAAAACAGCCCTTGCTGAGTTTCTTGCCGGTTCTTCTCAGTACAAGGTCTCCCGCCGTAGATTTGTAGATTTGCGAGCCGATGGCGTAGCTTTTCGACTTTCACAAGTGCTTGTAACAGCCCAGACTGAATAAATGATTTTGAATTTGAATTGAACTAGAACTACAATTGTTTTAATGCGTGCAAACTTTCTTGTGTAATTTCGTTTTCGTTTATTAGTCTGAATTGTGGTTATTAATTCTTGAGAATTCCATTTCGAACTTGATGAATCTTCTCGTTTGAAATAGTACTAAACTCGGACGCCAGCTTATATGGTTTTAAAAAAAACTTACCAAATTACTGGAAAATTTCATGAAAATATATAATTATAAAATACTACACTGCTTAAAAATGTTAATATTGAATAATAAGATACGAAAATCGGAAAAAAATATATCCGAGTTTTTTGATGATATGCCAGGATCGTAGCAAGTGGAGAGAGGTGGTCTCTGCATACCCCATGGGGAACAAGGCGTGACATATATGTATGTATTTTTGATGATTCCATTTTTTTTCCACAGCTATCTAATATGTGATTTGGTAGGTAAACAAATATTATTAAATTATATATGCACGCTATATTTGAAAATTACGCTGTTCTGTGCCTATTATTATAAGTAATGCTGTCAAGAAGTCAGTTTTTGACATAAACAAACAAAACAAGACAGATAGATAAAAATGATGACCTTATATTAACCTTTTTTAACCTTTATGGTTACTTTGATTATTGTAAGTGTTGTGCAATTCATGACAAAGCAAACAATTAATTATCACACAATCATATACAAACGAAGTCAAAATTTTTTCCAAATTAAAAAACTAAGTCCATTTATTTTTATTTGCAAGTATAATTAAATGTGACCTTAGTGCAAGATAAACTTTTACTTTTGTGAGGTACAGATTTTATTTTCATACTTTTTTAATGTACCCATTTATCGACATTAAGAATTACGCTTCGTCCCTATATATATTACTAGTATATTATTATAAAGTAGTCTGTGCTAGTATACTAATCTGTGGTCTGTGCTGTAACTATAGTCTGTGATATAACTGTCACCGATACCGATAAATTTTACTTTGTCTGTCGTTTACGTCAAAGAAAATACTCTGACGAGGTTTACGTAATACATCCTTTTGATAGCAAATTCGAGCTAAAGGATTAATAATATTTTCAAAATGTTACGACTTGGCAGAAAACAATTGGAGGTTGCTTCATCGTTCTTGACCTCGGCAGTAGGATTTGGAGGCGCTGCCTTTGTGACTCTTCTTTACGTAACTGACTGGAAGGTATTTGTAGCCAACATTCCCTTTTACAAAGGCAAGTTTGAAGAGGATACAAAAACTGAGTGATGAAACACAGCACCTTATTACAGTTTATTTATAATAGTTATTAATGTGAGGAGATATATGTAATTATAAGCAAGCAATAGACAGTTTTGTTTTAATTAACCCCTACAGTACTACATATCTGCTTAATTTCATTATTTACCTATGTATTTTGTGTCTCAATTTATTATGATTATGGAAATATAAATGAAGCAGTAGTTCATTTACACCATTTTGGTTGTGTGGCTTAGTAAATTTATAGTAATGTGTAGATTTAAATGGGGTATATACAATGAAACTCCGAAAATGTTATCTTTATACTGCTGTAAATACTTATGGGTTAGGTCTCTGAAATGTCTGAACTGATTTTGATGGGGCTTTTATTGGCAGGTAGTTGATGTAAAAGTATTAACTTGGGCTACTTATATTTTAGGAAAATAAATTAAAGTAATATTCAAGTACTGTCCAGTACTGACTGGAGCTCACACACATGCCACTTAAAATCAAAATGCAAAATGAAACGAAGTAATTTGTGTCTGGTTGTGAACTAGTTACTAAGATCAAATTGAAGTAAATAGCAATAATGCTGAATGAAGCTTGCAAAGTATGAGGCAAATCCACTGTACTTTGTACAATTCTTAAGTGTAATCAAAACTATGAAAGAAAGAAACTTGAATACTAGCTCATGTTTTACAAATGTTTGAGTTTCAACCTCAAAGCTTATGGTAAAATTTAATTTTCTATTATAAAGATGCCATATGTGCATGAGATCTAAATCATATGTTGCAACTTGCATCACACACACTCTTTCATCATCATCCATCATGATAATAATAATGGCCAGTTGTTGAATGGAACCATTTTTGTGTCTTATCTTAATGTCATTGAAGTATCTACACATAGAATGAAAATAACTATGGTGGTTATGACACATTGATAGCCGCTCATTGTTGCAGTAGTTTTCCGAAGATTGGGGAGTACTACAAAACACATCTGTTAGCTTAATTGCAATTCAAATGACAGATATAATAAGTAACCAAACTTCCCCATCTCTAGAGGTATGAGGATGGAGCTGCGGTGTTATTTGTGTGATCAATAAGAGCATTTGTTTTAGTCATGACTGTTAATATAAATTTCTATTAAAAATATTTATCCATATATAATTAATATATGTTTACCTATGGGTTATTCTAGATAATAAAACCAATTTGAGTGGTGAGTGTAATAAATATTTTATTTAAAATTAGGTGGTAGGTAGCTTCTAAAATAAAAAAAAAACATATTTTATGAGTTTGTAGTATTTATTAAATTTTTACAATACCTAATGTGATTGAAGTATTAAAAAAGTGCAAATAATCTATACTAAGAGTAAATATCTAGTTTTACAATTATTAATTCCTATTAAAACTAAGTAAATTAGCACAGTAACAAAGTTATGGCATCGACTAGGTGTCTAGTGTTCGTGCTCTCAGTAGTAACTTGTGGCTACTTTCTGAGCTCACATGGGACACTTGTACTCTGCACAAAGAAGCACAATAAAGCGCCCCTGTACATTTAACTGAATTCATGCTTGGAATGGTCTGTATGTTTTATTATTAATCAAATATTCCAATATTGCATGGTTACATTTTAATTTAATTACAAAATATTTTATATTAATATAAAATCAGAAAAATAATGTATGTATGTTTAATGTATTTAGTTTGATAAAATTTAACATAGTATTTAGGAATAATAGACATTATTTGCACGCAAAAAATTATTCTATTGGCGGCTTCATAGACATAAGGTGCTGTTCATGACGGTACATTGGTAGTGGACCGGCCCCAGCAGTGTCGGTATTCCGATCACACATCAAAGAACTATGAATAACAATCCCTTTATGGGCTTACGCTTAGCACAAAGTGTACAGCCGGCTTCCCCTTGTATAGATTATCTTGACATCTTATTAATTTATAACAACTGCATATTTATTAAACTGAACACTTATTAACGCCGCAGCTTTAAATGAACAATACAATAATATGAAAGAAGACCTCACGTCTGTACACAACAACAACAAGTACACATGTATACCTATCATAGCTACTTAATCTTACTTTACTCTACTATATTTATGAAGTAAGGCCGTTACTCTAACTCCGAGACAGCTTCGACGGATAAGCAACTACAATTAAATGGATACATGAATAATGATTCGATTCTGTATATTTGGAAAAAATGCATACAATAGATTAATATATTGATTTTCGTTAGCTGATTATATATTTGTTTTCGTTTTCATCTTTATAAGTATGAAAAGTGAGTTTTAATAAATAAAGTATATAAAATATATATTAAACGTTTTTTATATTCTCAGTATATGTGTAGGCCGCGTTTGGTAGTCATATTAATAATTTAGAAACTTATTAATTAAATACAAATTATATAAAAGTATATGGCGTGAGATATTCACGCAAAATAGGCGCTTAGACGTCGAGTTGCGGAAACCAGCCCGTTTGACCTTATACCTTATGGCGTGAGATATCAGAAAGGATCATATAATTTCATTAAACTTTACACTATTGGATATATCTTTATATTTACCGATACATTGTAGCTTAATGATACTGGCTACATGATGTATCGTACGGTGTGATGGATATATCTTAAGGATAAAATATACCTAAAGGTTGGATGTTAGAGAATGCCTCAGGCATTAAGTCCGCCACTGTACACATTGTACACGAAGTATGAAATAAATAAAATAAATAAAAATAAAATATACATTATTTCTCACAGTGAAATGCTGCCCTTACTTCTGTGCAAGCCCACCGAATAGCATAATGTTTATACTTATAGAACGAGTGATACTATTATGTAGGTCAATATTATGTTTTCGTAAGACTTTAATGTTGATGGTGTAAAGGTTTCTAATAATCTAATGGATTAAAGTAAGGACCACCGTCACTCTCTGGCCCTTCAAGCCAGATGGAACAAGGGACATTTTTTTGCTGAAACTTAAAGTAATATATTATTATTTTTACAGATTCCGGGTTTTGTTACCAAAGTAATGACAAAGACGTCTTGATCTCAGAGTCGCAAAATTACACAAGCATATTTTCAGTATGTCTTTGCTGGGGTAAATATGGCAGGAAATATGGGATTTCTTCAACTCTAATTTTGAGAGATTTTTAGTGCGAGTTAAAATCTCAGTTCTGGCGCTCCGTCGCCGTCGCCGTCGCCGTCGCCGCTGCCGGGCGCCGCGTCCTCGTCGTCTGCCGGCGCGCCCGCCGCCGCCGCTTCCTGCTCCCGCTCCTGCTCCCGCTCCTGCGCCTGCTGCTCTTCACCCGGACACGCCCCTACGCCTAGAAATATGCAACGAGCATGAACAATGTAAAAATTGTCGCAGCATTATGATTAGAAAAGTGATGAATGAAACTGATAAGAAAAATTGCGATGTAAAAATGTATTTCTAAAACCTAAAACTAGGAATGGAAGTTAATAATGTTAGTTTAGCTAGTCTTTTAAAGCCACACACTCGTATGTTGCTAAGAGCTGTCAAAAAACGGAGACTCAGTTTTGGTAGCCGTGCAGCAGTGTGCGATAGAATTGTCACGGCCAGCCGGTGGTCGTATGTACCTACCTCTGGTGCGGGTGCCGGGCAGGCTCTGGCCGTGGCGGTCCACGCACCAGCAGCGGCCGGTGGCGGCGTGGCACTGGCGCGGCCGGTAGTAGCCGGCGGCGTCGCAGGCGGGCACGTAGCCGCCGCCGCCGCCGCCGGCGCCGGCGCCGCTCAGAGAGCGCGCCAGCGCCGCGCACGGCCGCGCGCCGCGCCGCAGGCAGCGGCACCACGCCTCGCGAGTCACGCCGCCCGCGCCGCCCGCGCCGCCCACGCCGCCCTCACCGTCCTCACCGCCCTCACCGCCCTCGCCGTCGCCGCCCTCGCTGCCGCATTTGGCCAGGAACGGCCGCAGGCAGCGCTCGCGCTCGTCGTGCACTGACGACATTCGACGTGGGACGTGGGAACGTCCAATTATTAAAACACGTAAACCGATACAAATACATTCCTTAACTGTTGCGATTGAACGCTAAGTTCGTAGATCGAACTAAACAGGAAGACCGTTGAAGTTAATTATAATATTTGAAATTGAAAATCACTATGGGCGTCGGGGGACCGCTTTTTACCTTCAAAAATATTTACCTAAATCAAATTATTATAAATAAATAATAAATATTTCTTACACTCACACTAATTAGCCTAGCCCAAAGTAAGCTCTATAAGTCTTGTGTTATGGGATCTAGGGTAACGGATAGCCATACATATATAAATAAATATGGACTAAGGTACAAATGCTTGCATTCATCACGCAAATATCTGCCCCCACCGGGACTCGAACCCGGGACCTCGGAGATGGCGACACCTTGAAACCGGTGTACCAACCACTCGACTACGGAGGTCGTCAAAATTCCCGGATTCCTACCTACCTAATCACAAACAAAAGATTCCTACCTAATCACAACATTCGTATAAAAAAACACCTGTCTAAACAAAATTATATCTATAATAAAGTTTTAAAGTAAGTAGGTATTCAGAATTGAAAGTGAACCTAATTTAAAACTAAATATTTACACAATAGCACTGGGCAAAGAAGCGGTCCCCCCACGTGACAAAAGGGTATAGCGAGGTAAGGAGGACGAAAAGTTCGGTACGTAATCAAAATAATCTTTATTCAACATAGACCTTTGCAGGCACTTATTGACGTCAAAACCTAACAAAAAACAAAACAAAAAAAAAGCTTAAAAAAAAACAAAAACCTTGTCCGTACGTACGAACAAGGAAAAAAAAGGGGGTGTGGCTGTGTTATGGACACGGCCGTTAGTTGTACGTGAATACGTCTCGTAACGGGTAATAGTACGCAGCAAAATGGCCTTCAAATTGGCGGGGCTCCCCCTCCACCGCGCGCGATGTGTTACAGTCTTTACTGGGCTTAATAAATTCTTTGATCCTTTAGCTATCCAGTGGTGTAATTGGAATTTGGATGGGGATGATAGATATGTAGCTACAACACTAAACTGTATCCCCCGATTTTGTTATCATTCGATTTTTTGATTTGCGTCCAATTTTAAAGCAATTTTAAAGGAAGCAATTTTAAAGACGTATTCACGTCAAAAAAATAGAGAATTAATAGGAAAAATATTGACTCTACACCTGTTCGGAAATTGGGAGAGCCTTATCGAGAAGAACAGATGGCTTAGACAAATGCCACTTAGCATTAGCGTTCAGTCACTGCGGAAAAAAATGTATGGAGATGTCACGTGACTTATCGTTACCTAATGTCATATCCATACATTTTTTCGAACGATAACGCTAAGTAGCATTTGTCTATGGGGGCTGGCAAGAAAAGATAGCATGATTGCAGCGGCCGCGGTACTCGGTACTCGGTACTCGGTACTCACTGAGCGCGTACAGGTTGTCGTCGGAGAGGCGCCCGTCGCCGTCCGAGTCCAGGTGCGCGAACATCCAGCGCACCTCCGCCTTGCACTCCCGCGGGAACCCTGTGCGCTCGTCAATTAATCTTCACTTTCCTACGGCTCTATAGTATACTGTTACAAGCGAGTTAAAATGTTTATTTTATTACTTAACCCGAGGTTAAATACATATTCATATCTCAACATTACAAATAAAATACGCATTTCGGACCGTTATTGTTGGGTCCGAGAGTGTCTATTAAAGTAGTAATGACATTGACAGCCAGTTAACCATTGACTTTTACAAGGTCGCATACCACTGACGAACACCAATTTGGAATCTCTCTGATTTACGAGTAACACTACACCAATATGTCGTCCAAATATCAATATATTTTGTCATTCTATGTCAAATTCCAGATATGTTCGATTCTCGAAGTAGCAAAAAAGCGAAAAAAGAAACATTTTTTTATTTTATATATTTTTGTTTGAGGTTTTATCAATATTCTGACTACATAGTTAAGATTATTTGTGAGGATCATCCCTAATCATAAATTGTATATTTTTCAATTAATTTGGGAAGTAAATAACCTTTGTTCTTTACGACATTGCGAGCTGCTATCTGATATATTTAACAAGTTTATTATTTAAATAGCTGTAGGACCAACATTTTTTCATATTTTTTATATTGTCACTTGTATATTGCTCTAGTTATGTGTCGTTCATGTTGTACACACATATCTAGGAATATAATCAGAGGAGTGTGCTGGGTCCTCTTGTTTTTACTTTATATTAACGACCTCCCCAATGCCTTAACACACAAAGAAGGTGCTATTGTTTGTTGATGCCACATCGGTAATAATTACTTCAGATGCAAATGTTGCAGTTTGACGACAATAAATTATTGGCTAAATAGTAATAATTAAAAAATTAATATAAACAAAACAAAATTGGTAAGCTTCAATACTTTCAAATCAAAACATGTGAGTGTAAATAATATTGGACAAATAATTAAGAACGAAAACAATGGAACTTTTTTAGGTACGATAATAGACACAAAATTGCAACTCACCGCCAGCTCGCCACAAGCTGCCCTGAGGGAGACTGACTGCACTGATGGGGCATTTATGGCAGTTAAGGGGCATTAAATGCCCCACCAGTGGGTGATGTGTGATTATTAGTGTTACAGTCACAGGAGGCACGCGTGTGTACGAGACTTACCGGCGGAGGGCGCGCGCGCGGCCGCGGCGTCCTCCATCAGCACGGAGAACCAGTCCACGAGGCGGCTCGCCATCTTGTCCAGCGCGCACTCTGTGTTCTCTGAGGAATAGAATAGAATATTGGGCATGTGTCAGTACAAGAGATGTTCTGAAGAATGTCTGTAGTGCTGTTTCGTGATGTGTTGGATTGTTGGTGGAGTTACCTGGCGGGGGCCGGCGCCGCTCCGGCAGCACCTCGTTCTGCTCCGGGTCCGGCTTGCGTCGGCGCCATTCCTGCACATGATATGCACAACATGGTTTGAGGGAAGAATTAGTGTTACGGTTAATACATACTCGTACATACAAATAGTGTGCGGACGGTGACAGAAAATTTATCGATCGCAACGTACTGCGATCTAATTTCAATTGGGCTAAACATTAGGACGAGGGCGGGACGAGGCGCGCCCATCCAACATTCACTCAGGGAAAAAATGTTTAGGTGGTCGCACCGACACCAGTGCGAGCCAGTTGTTCACGTCGCAGATGGCACTCACCCGGCCCGCCAGGCCGCGGCCGCGGGCGCGGTCCTTGCGGCGCGGACGCGGACGCGGGCGCGGGCGCGGGCGCGCGCGCGGGTGCGGGCGCGGGCGCGGGCACGGGCAGAAGCCGCGGCACGCCAGGCGCACCGGCCTCGCCGGCTTGGCGCCCGAGCCGCGGCGCACGCAGTTGTGCAGGTCCAGGCGGCACAGCGACGAGTACGTGCGGTTGTCCGAGCCGCACAGGAAACCGCCGCCGCCGCCTGCCATCGTGACGTGACCGTCATTTCTAGTACGAGATCGATGCTTATGCGCGCCGATCAGTTTAACATAGACTCGACTATGTGCAGGTAATAAACAATCCGAGCATCTGTATCTCGCGATTTAGATGTTTTTTTTTAACTTTGTAGGCCCGGGCTTTGTAGGTGTGCAATAATAACGAAGCAAACATAAAGGATCACGATTAAAGAATTATTTTCTACTTTAAGTAATAACGTACAGTAGAAAATATGTAGTTCGTTTTTTTTAAATAGTAATTTCTGAAGTGAAGATATTTTTACTAGTAAAATGAATCCAGTAGAATATAATAAAAATAGGCGTCAGAAATATTAAGATGGTTGTTTACATGGACATGGATGATAATATTTATTGTTTGAACTATCTATTAACACACGATTACATAAGGTTTTGACAAAAAGGGAAGATTATTTGTATATAACATAAAACTGGCCCAAAATGAAACCTTATGGAATTCCAATTATAGAGAATGGGAGATTTACAAGAGAGTTTTGCGATTTCGATTAATGAATTCAATTAATGTCAACTCAATAAACATTGTTTGTGTTCTAAATATTTCAATAATTTTAAATTCGAATCCGGAATTACGTAATGATTCAAAGTCTAGTAATCAGCACAATCAAATGCCTTTCATAGTGCACAAATTGCAAAAAAATATATTTTGAAAATGCTCCTAAAAATATTTTTTTCAAAAGCGGAGCACCACCGTCAGTTGTGGAATGATCTGTGACCAAAACCAGCAGTACTGATTGATTTAAGTATAATTTTTTCAGAAGTCTTATCGAAAGTCGACATTTTACAAATTGGTCTTACTAAAACAATGTATCTCACATTGTTACAAATCTTCAAAAACCAAAAGCGTCAATGCATTTTTTAAAAATATTTGCCATATAAGGAGCAACATTATCCACTATGAATATTTTGTTTCGGATTAATGTAATCAAATGAAAAACTTGTAATGTAATCAAGTGAAACAATTTGAGACATATTTAATTGACAGGAAGCTATAGAATTAGGTTTTACAAAAGTATTTGCCAGTTGGACATCGTCGATGTCATTGCAACATACCCATTCAGCTCAGACGATCGATTAGGGTGGAGTTAGTACACGAGAAAACGATCATGAGAAAGGATACTATTTAATGTAAACAAATATAAATGGCAGGCGACCTGCGGCCGCGGCGGCGCCGCAGCCCACGCAGCGCGCGGCGTCGCCCGCCTCGGCCGCGCCTCCGCTGCCGCCCCGCCCCCGCCCCCGCCCCCGCCGCCACCTGCGCCACCGCCTCCGCCGCCTCCTCCGCTCCCGCCCCCGCCGACACCGCCACCGCTCCCTCCGCCGCCTTCATAAAAGACGTCGTCGTCGATCACGTCGGAGCGCGCGTTAGGAGACACTGGCACTATCGTGTCGCTGTAACAACGCATACAATTTTGTATTCGTGAATTTGCAGTTTAAGTTTGCAGTGCAAATTATATATACCTAAATGAATAATAAAAAAAAAGAAAGTCACGTAGATTTTAAGTCTACGTGTCTATTACAATTGGACCAAAAAATAATTTTGTCGTAACGATATTGTAATCTGTTTGGAAAAATTTGTGGAATGGTTCTAGTAAAACTTTTATGTGTTACTAGTTGTACGGGCCAATGTCTGTACATTCCACGCGGTCAGCGCTTTACGCCACCGAGCGGTTTCCAGTTCACCTACATCATTCGTAGCGTACACTCATATAGCATATAATATCAATATCAATTAATAAAAGTAGTGTTCAAACATTCTCGTATCATTTGATCAGTACGCGGTACCCGTACACTAGTTTTATGTGTAACTGTCTCCTGTGAATTCGCATACGGCACACAAATTTTTAATTTTCTTTCTACACTCACTGAGTCCCTTGTCGTATATAATTACATTATATAATTAAAAAAAAAAGTTCTCCTCTGCAATATGCATCAAATATTAATGACAGTCAATGAAGCTAGGGAGGTATGTCTGGACGTAGCAAGTAGGAAACTGCGATCTCTGCCTACCGCCATAGGAATGAGTATATAACTATTTCTATTGACTGCTGCTAAGTAAATATTGAATAACATATAGCTATCTGCATATACTTACCCCTTACGCAAAATATCCTTTTTGTTAGCGCATAGAGCGGTGAACGTGTCCCGCAGGACGCAAACCTCGCGCTTTTTGCACACCAGCGACTGACACAACGAGTCTGTAAAAATGTACGAGAAACTTTATATATATATATGCCACTTTACAAATCTTTTTGACAGGACGAAGTCTGTCGGGTCCGCTAGTATTTTATAATAATCCAAAATCCTGGTTAACCACCCAATCACCACAAAAAAAACATTATTTATGATTATAAAACATTCTGACAGATGAACGCAATTTTAATATACTTTATCATAAAAGCGCCCCCTGTACTCGGAGTTCGTCATAATGGCAGCAGACACAGAGCCTTTGGAGATAGTTTTACACATTCCTATTCTTTGCGAGGACAAAAATGTGCCATACGTTACATTAACATTCAATCTCACTGGATTTCACAAGTTAATCATCAAGTGAGTTACTATAACTATCACGTTTGTGTTAGCTCACTAATCGAATTGTCAAACTTGCCACTTACACTCGCAAAATGCCTAGTGAAACGTTTTCGGAGTCATGAACGCGCTCGACACGTTTCAAAACGCATCGACAAGCGTATCGAGTATAACATACACTCGCATGAATTAGTTCTTCCTGTCGTCGCATGATGGCGGTGTTCTTTTCTCATACAAATGTTGTAAACGCGATGGTAACGTTTTTTCTGTGTTAAAACTTACACTCGAGGCCGTGCATGTGGTGTTTGTACCTCGTGCTTATAGTGTTGTCGGAAAATCTCTCATTGAATCAAGTTCAAGCAGTAAAGCGTGTCAACTCACTGGTAGGGTCGTAGAGGTAGCGGCGCGGCCGCCGCGCGTGCGCGCCCTCCGCCCCCACGTCCTGGAACGTAGCATAAAAGCTGTTACGCCCTAATTTATTAGTTTTGTTGTTGTTAGATCTATAAGTTTTAATTCTTTTTTGATAATCTTGTATGTTTTTATTATTAATTTGTGTTTATTACATATATCCATATTAGTTATTCTCTATTACATACATCACTTTTATTTTGCGATTCTGCATGTCTGTTGGATTCTTTGGAACTATTATTTGTGAAATTGACAGTACACATCATGTTTATTATGTTGTTTGTATTATAGTTAGTGGGACAACTGAAGTGTTTTAGCGGAACCAGAAACGGAAACAGATGTTAAAAGTAAATTTTAGCAGAAACGGAATAATATGAAAAAAAAAAACATACCAAATCTAGATTAGGAATGGATATATTAGAAATATACTATAGAAAACAATATTGCAACTGAATATATTATTAATATTAAAAATTTTGTAGTGGCAAGTTATATTTCATAAAAAGTAATCCGTCATAAATGAAGAACTCTTTAGCCTTATCCCTCCCTCTCCTTTCCTTTATAGAAACACACGTAAGGGTCTTCGGAGCCATCCGTACACTACGTCCCCCATTCCACACCGCACTAAGAAATTCCAAGATTCCTTCTTCTGCCGTACTTCCCGCACTTGGAATTCTCTGCCTGCGTATGTGTTTCCTACATCCTACAACATGGGTTCCTTCAAAAGAGGCGTGAAAAGGCATCTTTTGGGCCGGCAGGGATAGGGCAGGTAGGAGAGTGGAGTAAAGTCACTATCCTATCTGTCATCTCATTTGGGCCTCTTTCACCGCTTAACATCAGGCGGGAGGAGGTCATCTGCCGCGCCTAGCATATAAAAAAAAAATAGCCGTCGGTTGTAAACTTCCGTTATAAAAGTTGCGGAAACAGAAGCAGAAACGGATGTTGAAAAGCGCGCGGAACTTCCGCACTTGCGGATACAGAAAAAGGGATCCGTTGCATCACTAGTTAATATCACGTGCATAAAAATTAAAATAAATAAGAAAACGGAAGCCCGTTAAGGATACTTCCGCAGCCAAGGGCCACGGAAATTTTGTTGGACTCAATATTCACGAAACAGCTCAACTAGTATTGACCACCAACTCAACACTGGCTAAGCCTTGGTTCAAATAACCTTATGGCTGGACGTGATACCGACCGCTCCTCAGGAGAGGGTGCAGTGCAGCTGTATATATAATGTCATAAAAAGGTCTATAACAAGGTCTTTTATATGACTTTTATCAGAAACATGATTGCCAAAATATTTATTTCGCTTATTGCATTCATGTTGTACAATGAGTTTCTATTGTTACACCCACCAGGTACACCAATACACCACGCCAACTGCCAAACAATAAAAAGGACCTGTTCGCCCCGCGCATCGACCTTCTTTACGATCTATTAATCACAGCTCCACCATATTTTAGGCACAGCTCTGTTATTAACGAGCCAATTATACTGAAACACCTTATTAACTTCCAATGGACACGTACCACGTCATTGTCTGTATCGATTAAGTTCACGCTGAGTGGGAGCTTTTATCCATTAAAGTTTTGGCAATATATCTGATTGATATGGAGCGTCGGTGGCGCTGTGGTCTCGGCACTGGTTTGTGCGCCGCATAGAATCGGGAGGCCCGCGATCTAATCCCCACCGTGTACCAATGTGTTTTTCGTTCCGAATTTCATATGTACATTTATCCGACGCTCCTACGGTGAAGGAAAACATCGTGAGGAAACCTGCGTACATCTGCGAAGCGATTCAAAGGTGTACGTAGTCAACCAACCCGCACTGGGCCAGCGTGTTTGACTAAAGGCCTAATCGCCCTAACGTATTTAGGGTAGGCTCGAGCCCCTCGGTGAGGACGTATATGAGCTGTGATGATGATGATGAATATATCTGATTTGCTATTGGAAAGTTTTCCCGTTGTAAGTCCTTCCCCGCGAAAGAGTAACCGCGTAACAATCCATAGCAAACGACCGTTATATAACGAATTTCATTAAAATTGGTTGGTCGGTTTGACGCCAAACAGCAGTGTTCGCATTGCTGTGTTCCGGTGTGAAGGCATACGCAAGATAGACAGTGAAATTATGCTATATAATATTTGTTATAACTAGAGATCGGATAATCGGATGCATATTTACCTAAAGTTAGTTTAAGACAAAGTATGGAAACGGCTTTTTATTGTTTTGTTAAATAAAATTTTTCACCATTTCTGTTTTTTATTCAATTATTTAATTGATTATTGTTTTAGTCAAACTAGCTCACTACTTTCATATAACACTCTTCATGTAATAAATCGTACATTCATAAATCGCACGGGGAACTGAAACTAAACTTCATGTAAATACGTATGCATAGTTGTATAAATGAACCCGGAGTCTCGGTCTTTTGAAAATAAATACCACGTGCTAATTTAGTAATTTTCAAACAATATCACTACGTTAAATTTGCAGTCCCGTATTTTCCCGGGATTTTTATTTAACAAAATGTATTTTAAAAAGCCGCTTACATAATTTGTGAGCCAAAAATTTACTTTAGGTAAATATGCATCCGATTATCCGATCTCTAGTTATAACTCTGCTAGCAAATATAATAAATTATATTATATTTGGTAGCAGATTTGCTGCGAATGTCATCGAAACCGCCTTCTATATGCAACCATTTACACTGAAGTGATTAATTCGCTTGTTGTTGATATATACACAGCAATAAAAAAGAAGCTAGTTTCGAAGAATCTTGTGGACAGCAAGAAGATGCTGTTTAGTTGTTAATAGATAAAGTCACAGTAGTCAGTACAGCAACATAACGCAAGCATTGCCTGCATAGCATGGAGTTTGTATGATATTTTCTACAATTTCCAAAAAATTGTATTGTACGGTGTACACTTGAGTATAAATGTGATGGGGTTGAGTTTGGTCGGTGTGCAGAGAAAGATCACCATAAGTTAAACTGACGTATATTGTCGAATAATAATAATAATAAAAGTTATAAAAGTAAAGAGTAAAGTTAATTGCTAATGCTTCCTCTGTGGCTGTTAATCGCACACTAAACATAAAAAAGAATATTAATAAAGTTAATCATTACAACTCAAGGTTGCAAACGCAGCTAAAATTTTATGACATAGTAAAATATTGCTCAGTACTTAAAAGGTAATATTGTACAGTAAAATATTGCTCAGCATGTATGTACAGATGAGACTGTACATGTATAGTTTTTAATAAATAAATTATATTATGCTGATAATTAATTTTTAAAAGTTAAATTAGCATGAATGTATTTGATAAACTAAACACATTACATCTCACAAAATATTAATATGAACAGGCTTGTCTGATAAACATTATTCAATTTTTTGTAATTTATTAACGCAATTTTTTTACACAGTTTGGCAGGTTACTAGTGTTAAGATAATTGTAACATTACTCTGAAGAAATAAATAAAAAAAATTCTTGATAAATGACGAAATTGGAATACATAGTACTCTTAACAATATGTTAAGAATGCACTCTGTCTTACAGAATGTGAGTCACAAATGGGAATTTCACATAGCACATTTATTTGTACCATATTCTAGGAATAATTCAATATTTTTGAGTAGTTTAAATGCCAACTTTTATGAAAGGAAGGTTCGACTCGAGCGGAGTGTGTAAGTGGAACTAACTCGCTGGCAACTTCAGTTATTTCACCTCTCTTGTCAAACAGACGACACGGCCTTTGGTAGACCTTTGGAAAACTAGAAGCGTATATGTACACAAAATCAATAAACCTTAAAGTAAAACTTACAAAAAGAAATAACGTTTTTTATAGCGTACAAGTCGAAAACAAGTGTATAACAAAAAGAATCACCCCTCGCCTTTGGCCGGCTGCCAAGCTGTCCCGCCGCCGCCGAGCCAAAGTGCTCGCTGTAATTTACTTGGTGTTTGTGGAATCACTGCTATTGTATTATTTTAATGATATTAGTTAAAACCGTTTCTATCTGCAGTACTATAATATTTACAAATCTTTAATACGCTGGTAGAACCAAACTGCAGATTGAGCGAATAATTTTCTATTGAAAGAGAGCATTCAGTCTATATGTCGCATAATCTATTAGATACTCAGTGAAAGTTTTTTATTTCTATATGGCAATAAAGATTTTGACCTTGATTTCACTTGTAAGTGATGATAAGTCCATTTTCTTGAATTCCTCAACAGTTTCTATTTGTCGAAACACAAATCTGTTCTTTTTTTAGGAGAGAGTGGTTGGGAATCCTCATTAAGGAATACGCAACGCACCCAGGATTCCGCCGAAGCGGTAAGTACCACGATGATTATATCAGACTTCATACCAGCCGTAGAGGTCAAATATGCTATACGCAATGTAAGATTTTAGGGAAATACACAAAGGAGTTGGCGAAACATAAATTCATTTGGCTGACAGCTTTTGAGAAACGTTGTTTCAAATTGAAAAGGTAGCTGAATAACGATGTTCTCAGTGCAGGATCTCTGGCTGGGATTACCTGATTTATGAAGTGGTGTGTTCTTGTCGACACTTCAATACAATTTTGAGAAGGCAGGCAGGCAGGGCGGTAAACTGATGAAACCGACGGTAATTATGGCAATAGATGCCAATAGACTTTGCCAAGCCTGTAATAATATAATATTAATCACAGTTCATATAGGCTTGAGCCTCAGCCAACCGCGCTGGCCCAGTACGGACTGGTCGATCACGTACATATTAACTGCCCGCACCTATCTAAAGGTTTCCTCACGATATTACATATCAAATTAGAAAACCGAAAAACATACTTGTAAATGGCAGAATCGACCCTGCGCCCCTCGAACCTTCAGATTCGAAAATAAATTAATGATACAATATAAATCAATAAAATTATTTGGAAAAATATAATTAGTCAAATGTAGAGTAAATCTTAGCGAAATAGGCAAATTATTGTGTTCCGATACGGTCAGGGGAAACTTGTACTTGTACTTGTAAAATATGTGCGTTGCCCGTTATATTTGAAAAAAAGACAACAAACAAAATATTGGATACACAAATTTGCCAAATCCATTGTTGGGGCGATTTTCGAATTTCGAACACACAACGCTGCGCGATATTTATATGAAAATTCATCTCCGACGCGCTGTAGTGGCATTTTAATTTAGATTCTGGCTGTGTAGCTTTAGATGAGTTTGTGTTTCGGCATAGACGTTAAAATAAAAAAAAAATATTTGGCGGTAAAGACAGTAGATAAATAAAGAAGTTCGTCTTGACTTAAATTGAAGTACTAGTTTGTTAGTAATTATGTGACCTATATTAAATAATTTAAATGTATTATATGCGTAATAAACATTTTTAGAAAACGCAATGCACGTGCTTCGAAGGAAATTCTCGGATGCGATTCGTCCTTCAAATTCTATCATGTTTAATTACAACGTATACGTTTAATTATAACGGGTGATAGAAAATCACTTTTGGAGTTGAATTTCGATTCCGCTCTTGGGTATAGGGAGGCACGTCTCACGAGGCGAGTGCCCAGAACTTGGTTAATAATAAATCCCAATGATAAATGGTAGAGATAATTAAGGTACACATATATGATGAATTTCGAAAGGCGAGAATATGTGTTACCGTAGTAATACGCAATTCATGGTAGTGATGGTCAACTCGAGTAGCTAACTCGAGTTAACTCGAGTTGGGCGTAACTCGAATCCACTCGAGTTGAATTCTCTCTAACTCGAGTTCGAAAACCGAATAGAACCGACATGGAGCGAAGTTTGCCGATCATTTGAGACTTTAATATAGTCTGTTATTCATAACAAACAAACATTTGAGGTTATCTCTAAATGCGTGTTGTGCGATATTTGTTTTTGAAAAATGCCGGGTCCCAAAAGACTATCGTTGGTTTTCGATTCGTCTTCAGTGAGTGGACGTGTTACGTGTAAGATGTGTTCAGATACATTCAAATATAATATAAATACGACCACACTTTAAAAACAAATCAAAAAGAAGCATCCTAATTCTTACCATGTGTCGCCGTCGAGGAATTTCAGGGTTCAACATCAACAAATAAAAGTAATATGAGCACTTCGGTCGTCTTTTTTCATCATCATTTTCTTGAAAATATTGTGATTAGGTGATTACTGATACAGATTATAAAACAATTATGATCTCGTTAATGTACATACTTGCATTATAATGTAAGTCTGATTTTGAAAAGACTGCTATTAAAATTTAATAGTTTAATTGATAGTAAATATGTAGGTATTATTTTTAATTAAAATTCGACCAAAAAATAGTTCAATAAATGATTCGATTTTAACAATAACTTTTTTGGTTCTTTAGTTAGTAGGTATAACTCTCCCAATACATAGGAATTGAAACAGATAAAAATTGGAACAGCTGAGGGATTAATTGGGTAAAAACTCAAAAAAAAAACATTTACTTGTCTATCCAGTTAACTTGAGTTACGTAACTCGAGTTCAATTCGAGTTACGTGGATTTTAACCCGGGTTAAGTCTAGTTTTGTTTTTTCCGAGTTGGCCCATCACTAATTCATGGTCTGGTGATACGCTGTACCCTTTATCATCGTTACAATTATGTGAGTTCCACGAGGCCCATAAATGTATAAGGCGGTGCATAAAACATGGACAGCTTCGGTCCATCGTAACACGTTAGAAGGGTGCGATTCCTGGCACGCGCCAGGAATCGCACCCTTCTAACGTGGCCTCGGTGAATAATTAAGGCGGTAGGGCGGTGTGCAGACAAAATATAGTACTGCTTCAGGGCTCTCAGACCCCGCTTTGTAAAGTATGTATGTATTAGGCATATAGAGGCCACTTCGAAAGGTGGACGTTATTGGCTGCAGTAAACGATGCGAGAGTCAAAATGTAGCTTTTTGAAATCGAGATCCACTAGACAAAAACACACGGTTCATTTCGACTACGAAAGACTTTTTTCAATCTTTTGGCGTCGATGATTCAAATATGATTGCATCAACTATAGGATATTCCATAATCCCGTAAGCGATAATTTTTCAATTAAGATATAATAATTCCCTTGATCAAAATCCTGAGTCATTTCACAAAATATAGAGCAAATTATACGAATTTCAGTCAATATGCACATAATGTTACTTAGAAAGTAATAGATATAATTGCTGATATAATACTCCTAAATGCAACTTTTTTTTTATATTTGTTACACTTACACCAATTAGCCTAGCCCAAACTAAGCTCTGTAAGGCTTGTGCTATGGGATCTAGGGTAACGGATAGACATACATATATTATACATGTATAAATAATTTTTATTGAAATATATATCAACAACCATGACTAAGGTACAAATGCTCGCATTCATCACACAAACATCTGCCCCCACCGGGATTCGAACCCGGGACCTCAGAGATGGCGACACCTTGAAACCGGTGTACTATCCACTCGACTATGGAGATGTTATTAATTAGTTAATACTCGTAATTCTGATCATAATTTTTTTGTTGTACGGCTTTTGTGTAGATCGCAGCGACTTGAATCCAATGAGAAGCTCATAGAATCAGTTAATGTATCAGAAAACATCTCGCGTACAAGACCTTCTGAAAAACAATGACATACGGATATATACTGGATACTAAAATTAAAAAAAAAAAACTGAAATTTAACTTAAGATTTTGAATCAAGGCAGATAAAGCCTCTGTTCTCTTTACAGATTTACAGATAAAACCTCCTTACATACAATGAGGTAGGCCTGTGCCATTATCTCAATTATTAAAAAATATATATTTTGGCAGATAAGCTACTGGGATGATATGATGGGGAGGGAAGGACTTTTCAGATTGAAGTAACATAGGTGATGACTCGAGCCATCCACCATGGCACGGCCATCAAGGAGGCCATTAAGGGAGCGCTCGGGCAGGCGCGTAGGTACCTTGTCGTCGTCGAACTCGAAGTCCTGGTCGAGCCGGCGGGCCGCGGCCAGCGCCGGCGCCGGCGCCAGCGCCAGCGCCAGCAGCAGCGGCAGCGCCAGCGCCAGCCCCCCCGCGCCCAGCCACAGCGCCGCGCCCGGCCTCATCGTGCGTTCTCCTCACTCGCCACTCGCCACTCGCTGGCCTCGCTTGCCACCTGCCACCTGCCAATGCCGGCACACAACTCAAATACCTCTACAACTTTACAACTAACAAATCCACTAGCGCATCTAAAAATGGGGGCTAGTCACACCTTTATTACAGTAGTTTTTATAACAGATTCAAAATGAAGACTTTACAACAAGACCACACTAGGGTATGACCTAATATGTACAAATATGCATTCATATGAATTTGCTGAGTTTGACTCATTGTTTTATGAAATAATTAGAGGCAAAATTACATAAATATGTTTTTTCTTTATTGATATATCGTTCGAATTCAAATCTAGGATTAACATTCACAAGCATTGGAGTCAAATTAATGATGAATTAATGATTAAAATTCAATAGAGACTCAATAGACATTACGGGAATGTGAGATGATGGACTGATATAGGTATTCACAAATCATTCCCATTGATATATCAAGCAACAAAAAAAATTGATCTCCAAAAAGATAAGACTTGTACAAAGCTGATCCTGTGCAGGTTATATGTTCAGAGAGTACATACTTCGAATCTACTGTACAGGCGTTGACACAATCACTATCTCGAAAATAAAATAAGCTCGATTGACATTTTTTTGACAATTAAGTTCTAGTGACAATGCGGAGCTGAAAACGCGCCAACAGACTAATACTTCATACCAGGCCATGTTATTCATGTTATTGCCGATAAAACTGCTTTCGAAACAGGGTGTGTTTTTAACCATGTTAAAATAGAACCCACGAAATTATGTACCACACTATCGTAAATTAGCTAAGTGCCAGTTAATACTAATTAGTTAATGTCAGTAATACGCGTTGAAACTATCTCCGAAACTTAACGCAAAATAACAGGAGCAAAAGCACTTGTTTACGTACATTGCCGTGTCAATTCTAAACGCTTATGTGGGATCATACGTAAAATAGTAATGTAATGCGAACAAAATTAGTTCATCATTCTCCAATGTGACGAGATCAGTAGAAATATTTAATTAAGGATTATATATTTTCTAATACAATTGTATTCATGGGTTTTGTAGAGATTATTTATTGTTATCTTAATATATTGAAGACACGAACCAGCAATGTAAATTTACCATGTAAGAGAATATTCAGTGAATATCTAAACACAGCCACAAAGTGTAATTCGATCACAAATTTAACGGCATGCATCAACAACCATCGCCGCGTTATAAAACGACAGTCGGTAAAGGGCTTGTACACACGCCGCAATGATTTAACATCCCAAGCAAATCGTGCAAAATTTTGCGCAACACAACTCTGAGGATCTAGTCAAAATTACACGGCGCAGACCGTGAATGTATTAGCCGTTCTATGCGTTAATCTGTCGCCTAGAATAGTTAGGTCCAAGGCAACGATCGCGTAACGCTGACCAGGCCCTCTGAAGAAGGCGAGGAGGGCGAGGAGAGCGAGGAGGGCGAGGAGGGCGCAGTGCGGTGGGACCGACCTGCGTGTCGCCTGCTCGGGGGCGCGAGGAGCACTGTACTGCCGCAGCCGGAGCCGGAGCCGGAGCCGCTGCTACCGCGGCGCGCCGGTGCCGCCGCCCCGTATTCTGCCTACACCTCCCTTTCTCTCAGAGGATCAGTAACCACAAGTGTCGATATAAAATCGATTAAGAACACGTTATATACACGACGATTCTTTCTTCAACACTCGTAGCTGAAAGAGGTCACTGTCTGAAGTGGAAATGAATATTAAATACTAGCTTTCTGCCCGCGGCTTCGACCGCGTGGATTTCAGGATTGGGTCTATAGAGGGTTAAGGGTCATAGGCTTTTGCTCACGGCTACATATGCGCAGAAGTCGGTTTATGGCACGAAGGTTTTATCGCGCTTCCCGTGGGACTATCCGTTTTTTCCGAGATAAAAAATTCCGCAATACCTTGCTCAAGAATCACTATCTATTGATGAAAACCGCATGAAAATATGTGCAGTAGTTTTTGAGCGAAGCCTTTATTGTGCATCCCGTGGAAAAAAGTAGCCTATTACTTCAATCCGGACTTTTTATCTTCCGTCTGCAAAATTTCAAAGCAAACGGTTCGGTAGTTACGGCGTGAAAGCGGAACAAACAAACAAACAAACAAACTCACTTTCCGATTTACAATATTAGTAAGGATTTAATCCATACTAATATTATAAATGCGAAAGTAACTCTGTCTGTCTATCTGTCTGTCTGTCTGTTCCACTTTCACGCCAAAACTACTGAACCGATTTAAATGAAATTTGGTACACAGATAGTCTAGAGCCTGAGAAAGGATATAGGCTACTTTTTCATGCAAAAAAGGTTGTAAAAGGTTGAAAGAAGGGATGCTAGGTTGTATGGAAATATTGTTAAAACTACTAAACCGATTTAAATGAAATTTGGTACACATATAGTCTAGAGCCCGAGAAAGGACACAAGCTACTTTTTTATACAAAAAAGGATGTAAAGGGTTGTAAAAGGTTGAAAGGAGGGATAATAGGTTGTATGAAAATATTGTTAAAACCACTGAACCGATTTAATTGAAATTTGGTACACAGATAGTCTAGAGGCTGAGACAGGACATAGGCTACCCTTTAAAGCAGAAAAGGGCTGTAAAGGGTAGAAAGGAGGGGGTGAAAGGTTGTATGGCAGTATTGTAAAAACCACTGAACCGATTTAAATAAAATTTTATACACAGATAGACTAGAGTTGGTACGTCGGTTGGTCGGACGGACTACGTTTGGTATATACGGGGTAACCACCCCGTATATACCAATCGTAAAACCCGAAAACCCAAGGAAGGAAATAAGATAATTGTATCGATGGAAAACATATCCTTCCTGTGGGAAATTCGAATATAACGCGGGCGAAGCCGCGGGCGGAAAGCTAGTTGTACGATATATGTATTAAGCATCTATGGGCATATGAAGCTTGGTGGTAAATCTAAAGATTACACCATATTCGTGACGGTAAAGTGCTCTTAATTATATTCACAGAAAACGTATAAAAGAACAAACTTTATAGTGGTGCTTTTGCGCCAGAACTCTT
The DNA here is from genome assembly GCA_036419045.1 of Scirpophaga incertulas. Lineage (NCBI taxonomy): Eukaryota > Metazoa > Arthropoda > Insecta > Lepidoptera > Crambidae > Scirpophaga > Scirpophaga incertulas. The sequence continues at coordinate 74,721 of JAYEAL010000403.1, forward strand.
TTACCCTTTATAAAAACGTGAACTAATCAAATCAACATATCTGCCAAAAAAAACGAAAGCTGGTCATAGGCCTGCCCCATGAAAGATCTGAAGAAAGTCGATATATGAAATCACCCCGAAACTCCTACATATTACCTACTATAGGCCAGTCATTAAAGCCTGAAACCCGAAAGAAATTAGTAACTCGCTAAAATTTTGAGGGGTCATTAAGGAAGGTGAAATACCTTACCGTGTGATTTTGCAGCGCTCTGGGGTGTACAGAAAGGGTTGAAAGGGATGATAAGTGATCTTTGTTAATAACATTGTCAAAAAAATTAGTAACACGCTGCAAACTTAGAATTAGGTTGTTCTCGTTGTTTTGTAACGTGTATTAATTTTGCAGCATTTTTTAATGTACGGAACATTGATTATTTTAAAAAACAGTGAATTTGTTAATAACAAGGGTAAAAAAAATAGTAACACGCTGCAAATTATATACTTAGTTTTTTCACAATTTCTTGACCTCGTTTTTTCTTATAGTTGAATAATTAAAATTTTGAGGAAATTAAAAAAATATTTTTGTTAAATTATTATAATATGTATAATCTCGTACATTTATTATTTCGAATTTGTCACAAGTTAAGTTTAATTTGATAGCGTATGTATATGCGGTTGTGTGTAAATAGCCGAGCTTTTCCACTAACAAAAAATAAATAAAAGCTTGTTTTTAAAAAGGTTTTTTTTCTTTAATTTTTTTCTAGTTATTCTTGGCAAGTCCTTTTATTTGATACCCATATTGTAGGAGTGCATTAAAAATAATTGGTCCGCCATATTGGATAGCCGCCATGTTGGATTTAGAATGACGTCACATTAATTTTTAGTTATTCTTGGCAAGCCCTTTTATTTGATACCCGTATTGTAGGAGTGCATTAAAAATAATTGGTCCGCCATATTGGATACGCCGCCATGTTGGATTTAGAATGACGTCACACAGTTAATCATGCATTGTCATCCGAACTAAACGTGTATACCAAATTTCAGCTCAATCGGAAACCGGGAAGTGGATCAAATTTAAGTTGCAAGATTTGATTACAGAACGACAGACAACGGGACAGGTGAAAGTAAATAAAAGCTTGTAAAAATATACTCATACAGCTTGAATGCTCCGCGACGGTCCGTGATAGCAAATACTAGTAGGCATAAACGAAACCATAGAATGTATTATCCTGTCTGTGTTCATTGCAAACTCTTTGCGTTCATACCGCGCCCTCCCGCGGTCCTCCCGAGTCCCGAGTCCCGAGGCTCGGGCGCGGGCATTAACAGGTTCCGTTTAATGATCGTCCTCCGCCAGACTCCGCGAGGTTGCTGGGGGACCTATTCTAGGCAAAATCATACACGATTCGAAACTGGGCCAATAGTCGCAGCAACTTTCGTGACATTCGTTTCGCTATAATGATACAGAGGAATGATTCTGTAATATGGAATCATTCCGATGCATTTTGATTCGATACCGAAATGAACTCTCTGAATACTCTCTCTGAATTGACCTATAGCAGCGATCAGATTGAAATGTTAGATATCGGTAAAATGTGATATTCTAATTGGTCACACAATAGCATCCTAGTCGCAAGCATCATTTTGGAACTATGCCATGATGTTTTTTTACGCAGTGATGTATATAAAAATGTTATCATTTTTATATAGGTAGGTAACTAGCGGACCCGACAGACTTTGTAAAGTGGCAGTTTTTTGTTCCTACTAAGGAATTTTTTCCTGAATTTGCTATAAACCTCACGGAGCCCCAAAACCTTTCCAACGAATGCAAAACCGTGGAAATCGGTTCGTGCGTTCTGGAGTTATAGCGTCAGGAAGGAAAACCCGACTTATTTGTATATAGTAGATAAACTCCTTAATTGATTCTAGTTTAAAAAATCCAGAGCGCATGGCCACTTCACACATTCGCCGACTGTCTAGTATAACCGGCTTAATGTCCGCCAATAGCGCATACCAAATTTTCTAATCTTCTATATATATAAAAATGAAACCCGTTTCGCGTTGTCACGGCATCACGTATGAACGGCTGAACCGATTTCGATAATTCTTTTTTTTAAATGTTTGTGGAAGTCCAAGGATGGTTCTTACGGAAAAAAATATTAAGAAAATCTCTCAGAAATATTGAAAAGTATACATTTAATTTTGCATATTTTAAAAAACGCGCGTTACGAATGTCAATTTTTTTTTATACGAATGTCAACGTCATTCACAGCCATAGACTATATTAAAAGAGCATCGTTTCAACTATACAAATAAAGTAGTGCATCAAAGCTACGCTAAGGCGGTACGAAGTTCGCCGGGTCAGCTAGTACACTATAAAAAAATATAATTTTAAATATACAATCCCTCACACTCAAATCAAAACTTGCTTTGAATATAATTCGTTTTTTTGTATATATACAAAAATGTCATTTAATTTCGTTAAAAGCGTTTTCGTTAATTTCGTTTGACTCAAACTTCCACAAGATATTAGTAGGAGCAATTAATTATACTTCATTTCACACCATGGACTAACTTTAGTTTAATACTACTGCTTCTTTCTCTTGTCCTGTCCACAATTTTATTTGGGGTCGGTGCAAATATCTTCCTCTTCACTCGCCTTTTCGATATTTACTCCCTTCTTCAACATATCAATGTCGCAGCCAACTGGTTAAAATAGCCGTTCAATCAAAATACCCTTTGACTGAACGTCATTCAAACACACGGCTATACGTCGTTTAGCCGACTTTTTGATTGCAACATTCAACATTACAGCTAGACGACGCTTCGCCAACTGGTTAAATGGCAAATTAACTAAGGTGACCATTAGTTTAGTATGCAATTTGAGAGAATAGGAAAACGTTTTGTAATTTCTTGGGAGGTTATTCATGGATTAAGTTTAAGAGGTGACCAAAAGTTTTATGAAGTTATTATCACAATATTGTTTATTGAACCAAGCAAAAAATTACAAACGCGAAAATTTACGAAGCAACAAATTATTTGTTCGTAATATTTAATCTTTTAACAAACGAACAAAATACTATCTTAAAAAACCTTCGTATTAATTAGAAAGTAGTTTTCAAAAATCTAAACTCTTTCATAGAAAAATCTTTTTAATATGAATTAATAACATAAAATCAGTCTTTCAAAACAATCTTGAAAACAGTTTTAATAGTTTTTAACATAAAATCTAAATCCTTCATAATAAAATTGATATAATCAAAATATTTATTAGAAAATTAATAACATAGAACCTAAGTCCATGAAGGACTTTATCAAAAGTTAATAACATGAAACCTATTTTTCTACAACAAGTTTATGTTTAAATATTTATTACAATCGAATAACATGAAATCTAAGTCCTCTATTAAAAACTATATCTTGTTCTCTATATTTATTATAATTTAAGTAATGTTTATAATAATTCTGAAATGAACAACTCATTTCATCTTATAGTTTGGAAAAACAGTAATAATTTTGATAAAAAGAAAATATGTTTTTACATGAGAATTGATAGATAATTTGTAAGAAATGGAACGAAAATAAGAGACGTTAGATTGTTGAAATGAGTAATGTCAGTTAAATTTGACAGCGTGCGAAAGGATCGTGATATAGCGCCATTTAAGGAGATTTAGCGACTACTCAAGTGAAGTTATGTTTTTTTTTTAATTCAAAATTTGAGTGCGTTTGACAACGATCTCACCTGATGTAAAGTGATGATGTTGCCTAAGGTGGAACACGCAAACTCAAATAGTGCCTATTCACTCTTGCCTTGAAAATCCCTACATTATAGGTATCGGGGAACAAAGACGCAGGCAGGGAATTCCATTCCTTGGTGGTTCGCATAATGAAGGACGACCACATACGGATGGAGTCCCTGGCCGCGTCCCGTCGTCCGATGGTGGAAAGGTGCAGGCGGAATCAATTCATGCAATTCCTGAGCACACTTCCCGAAATGTAACCTGTAGAAAATGTACAGACATGCGACTTGGCGGCGATGTTCGAGGCTTTGGAGAGTTTTGTTTGTTAATGCCTCGTCGTTTATTAGTCTTTTGGCGCGTCTGTCAATAGCTTCCAAGGCCTCAAGCTGGTAGCGGGCTGATCCATCCCAGAGGTGCGAGCAGTATTCTATACAAAAGTGTACAATCAATTAGTCCTCACATTTTATTCATATTTAATTTACAATCCTCATTTAATATTCAGATCTTCCCGAGGGAAAAATCTGCTTACATAAGCTTACATATAGGGTTAATCTGAAACCAACAGAAGAACATTCTTCTGATGGTTTCAGATTAACCCTATATAAATTATCATCTAAGTATGTGAGCCTATTCCAAAAACTTTCACTACCCCAATCTATTTTTAGTCGAATAATTAGTTTCAAACTTTAATCATCTATATAATTTTCATCATCTATTTCCACTCTTTCTTTAGCATTAAAATGGACATACGAGTATGCTACATGTCCTTTCCTAGACTCTAGATTGTATACTAAATTTCATCTAAATTGGTTCAGTAGTTTTGGCATGAAAGGGCGATATCAAACAGCCAGATACTTTCGCATTAATAATGTTAGTAAGGAGTCCATGAGACTTCTAAGTAATATTACGGCAAGCGGGAGACGTTTCCAACACAAGTATTAAATTATTTACTGGAGGCATTCATATTATATCATACTAGCTGTGCTCACGACTTCGCCCGCGTGGAATCGTAATTTTATGTAGCATTTTTAATGACTAAGAGTGTTATAAACGTAAGAATAGACAAATATAATCTGAAAGTTTCGAACTGCTGAGCTATCGAGAGTTATAAGAGTTATTGTGAATCAACCATAAAAGGTCGTCGTGGGATATTTGTTATATAATTTGAAGGAGAATATTTCCGTCATATATGATTGCTGTGTAGCTTAAAAAATAGAGTAACTTCTCCCGTTTTCCCAACATTTCCCCTCACTGCTCTGCTCCTATTGATTGTAGTGTGATGAAAAGTATACTATAACTAGCTAAGGAGTAGGTATGAAAAATAATTGTATATAGTTTCATAAAACCGACGAGTAGTTTTTGTTTCTATAACGGTTATACAGACAGACAGACAAAAATGTTACTGATTGCATTTCGGGCATAAGTATCCTTCTGTTTGTTGCGATCACGGCTAGCAGTCACTTAAATAACCACACTCAGACATACTGCAAACACTATTTTATTATATATTATGACATTATGCTAATATTTATGAAACAGTCGAGATTGCTATTTTCGTTCGCTATCTCAGGAACTACATTTGAATTAAAAATAAGTATTGATTAGCTATTGGCTGTAGCTGATAGGTTCTAATGACTACGAGGGTATTCTCCGTCAGAGTGGAGATGTCGGCTTGGTGGTCAGGACACCATGCGCATAGTCCTGGCGTAACGGCATCCAATGGCATTCCTCACAGGGGCGTCTCGTCAACGAAGGAAAGGTTATTACGCTACGACCAATACGAGCGAGGACAGTTAGACCTGAATAATTTTAAGAATTCAATGAAAATTCAAGCAACATTACTAATTCATTGCGATTCAAAATAGCCTTGACTCATCAATTGACCTAATTCGTGTAGCGACGAGTACAAGGTGTCTGGTGCGACATAAGAGCAGGCGTACAAGGGTGTTTGTAGGGTAGGTATGTCGAGGTTTGAGGGGTGGGGCGATCGATACGGCGACGGCGCCGAACTGGGGGGCGATTCTTAATACTGCAGTGGATGTTCTATCACACGTTGTGGTTTTTGCCGTCCATTGCTAAGGATTGCGCGTTCTTCTGTCACGGGTTAATGTAAAAAGAGCTATGGTAATCAAATCGCATCGACCATGCATTATGAGAATAGATCCTCTGTTTATTTTATGAGCAAACAGCTCGGAGGATATAACTTCTTCAGTGGTTACGTTATTTTCCGTCGTCTTCAAAATATACAGTTATATGGGAAAACTTTTTGAAAAGCGTTGCTATGATACAAGTTTTTCGTTGATGCTGGGCACTTATTGATCGTAACATGATATTATAGCATATAAGTTTTCTTTAATATATTATGGGTTATTAGAAACTGAAAAAAAATCCCAATTCGAACGAATTATCTTCAGGTTTTTAATTTCTTTTATCTCAGTTTATAAATTATCGCGCTGTAAATGAAATTACACCAATAGGCTTGTTGCCTAAATTTCAGTAGTTAGATACTAATATACCTTGATGCCTATTCTATACAAATAATTATTATTTTTGAAAAAAAATGCTTATTTATAAGAATAATTTTGCATTTAATTAAATATTTGACATTAGTCATCAAAAACGCTCATGACTGTCATGGCGTCTTGCATGACGTCACGCCGTGCAAAACACAGCTGTTTTAGTATCGGAATATTCGGTATTGTGAAGTTATTTTAATAAAAAATGGATTCATCGTATTACAAGTACTGCATAGTGCCCCAGTGTACAAGCACAAGTATAAAACACCAAAAAAAATATTTATATACGTGCCAAACAATCAGCAGATACGTAAGAAGTGGCTGACACTCGCGAGAAGGAATGATGCCCATTCTTTTTCGCACTTCCACAAGACACTTGGGAATGACATTTTGACTTTGACGTTTCGCACGGCGTGACGAAACACTTTTTAATTGGTGTTTGCTGTCACGTGACTTATGGCTTATTTTGTGCAATTTTATTTTATAAAAATATAAATAATCAAAAGTTATTATTTTATAAAACTTTGTTTTTTCATAATTAAATGATCATCTTAATAGTTATGCAACCTAACGCATCAGATTTGTTCATAGTGGATACAAGCCTATTGTCCTAATTTAAACGACACAGCTTCGACGTTTTAGTGCAGTAATTCACTCAAGGCAGACCCCAGGGATTCACGGAAGATTCGACGCGAGTCTACGTGGGGTTTGATTGAAAGAATTAATATGTTCGCTTAACTTCTATCAATAGGCAGTATAAAGACACTCAGTTGTTAATTGTAAAAAATGGTATACTCCGTATTCAGTACAACTCACCCAAACTTCGGCTGCTCAAATTCAAAATTTAGTAACACCTAATTTGAAAAAAATAACGGTTTTTGGTATTTTTCGACTTACTAGGTAGTACCGAAACGATGTGGACACCCATTTTCATACGTAATTTTTAAGATATAATTTAGCAAGTCTAATCAATTTGCCATGATTACGAGAATTTCTTTGAAGTTTAAATTCTAAACTTAGTATGTCAGAATACAAATTTAATCTCAAGCGTCTTACTAAGTTATGAATTCGAAATACCAAATTGCTATGTTTTGAATTTGGCGCCGATTGTAAAATCAATGAAATGTCAAAATTAATTCAAACTGATAACCTAGTAAAGCAGAATTACTAAGTTTTGATACTGTTTTTATAGTTTTCGCGAAAAAAAAATAAAGTATGAGCGATTTTTATGTAAGTATACTCCAAAAAAATTACGAGTATTAAACAAAGTAAAATGTGGACCATATAGCACAAACTTTTCGTCAAACACTCAAATCGTTATCTCTTCTGGTTTCGTGTGGCTAACGAATCAAAGTAGCCTGCTTTTTTGCTCTCCTGAACATTTTTGTTGGAAGGAGTTACTATGTTTTGATTTTAAGCAGCCGACTTGCCGACCAGGTAGAATCAAATCTCAATACAGTAATCAAATTACAATCTCTCCGATTGTAGGATCCTCTCCAGACTGGGCTGGTGATGGCTACATTGTACGCGGTTGAGTGTAATCACTATACACATTGTTAAAAGATAGACTTCCCAGAATGTTCCACCTCGCGGATTAAAGTTGGTATAAAGTGCAGATGCATCATGTGGGGTTTCAAGCGCGTTTGGTTCCAGTGTGACAACACTTTGGGCCCGGTGAATCTGTGTAATGATTAAGAGATTTTATTTCAAGTATGGTGTTAATTCCAAATTAACATGTATAGATTCATTTATTACAAACTAACTTATCATTAAGCTAAACTCCAGGTTATAATTATGGTAGGAGGCGCTGCGGTGCAAATATCTTCATAGTCTGTGGTAGACTACAATATTATTATCTTTCACTTCCGGCTCCCTTCAACTAACACCGGCATAATATTGTAACCTATCTTAACTAAAAATTGTCATCATCAAGTTTCTGTATAATTGTGAGAAGAAATCAATAAATCAAGTTGTCGAAGACTTCAAGTTTTATTCAATCAACCTCCAGGATATTCACTTTAATTTCGATAATTTGAAATAGGTATTTTAGACGAAATATTGAAGATAGTCATAAAATGTTAGAACGACATAAACAACTGAAAAAAAAATAGATTGCATAATTCAGCAACAACAACAAAAAACTACAACATCAGTGACATTATCAGTGAGCGTAGAAATCATATCAGACACTTATTTGTCAAATTGTGAGACTGCATGGAGCAGGTATGTTTATAAAATATGCAAATTACACACATTTTTTTTTTTACACTTACACCAATTAGCCTAGCCCAAGGTAAGCTCTGTAAGGCTTGTGCTATGGGATCTAGGGTGACGGATAGACATACATATACATATATAAATAATTTTTGTAGAAATATATATCAACAACCATGACTAAAGTACAAATGCTCGCATTCATCACACAAACATCTGCCCCCACTGGGATTCGAACCCGGGACCTCAGAGATGGCGACACCTTGAAACCGGTGTACTATCCACTCGACTATGGAGGTCGTCATTAAAAAAAACAATTTTTTTTTTACAAAAAGAACAAAAGAGGTTATAATTGTACATGTCACATGTGTAACGAATAGAACTGCTGGCCTTGTTCGTTGCATAAAATCATAGCAAAATGCTGCCAATATTCCGATCTTGATTATGTATTCTAAATACGCCCGTTTAGATGGAGGCTTAACCTTTCGACCCTAACGACTTAACTTTGACACAATGGGGTAACTTGGTTGGTGTTTAGTCAAATTGGGAATTAAAGTTCGGTACCAAAGCATGGCCCGACGCTTCATAACCAGTTGGCATGTTTAAACACATAAAGGATTATATTGAAGGATCATTTTGTGAAATTCCTTTTTTAATCTTATTAGTAAATGGTGTGGGATTTCTTATAACCAAACATTTCTACGTATTTTAGCGTTGTGCTAACACAATTAAGTATTTTCCGAAAACTGAATACGGGTTTTTTATACTTCATTAGGGAATTAATCTCTTTTTTGAAAAGAATCTTAATTTGATCCTTGCGTGTCAGTAAACCATATACTAAAAAAATAAAAATTTTATACACTCGTATAACTATAAAAACTCTTTTATACTATAAAAATTGCATTAAAATTAAATATTTTCAAATTTCGCGCGTAATTAGACGAAGGCGCCGCACGAGTTGTTACTCTGTAGCGATGACGTTAATACGACATGTAAATAATAAACAAAGCTCTACGTTTGATGCTATGTATTATTATATTCATAATTTGAAAATGAGTTATTATCTTTTATATATAAACAACTAATAAAGGAATAATAATAAAAGAGTAATACTGACATCGATGTTTTAATACTCCGTAACTCGGCAGAACACAAGTCGGGATTTGCAGCAAAGAATTTTCCGACCATTAATGCATTTATTTTTGGTAAATTCGTACTATCTCCTTTTACAAAACTGCTTTCCATAGTGTGATTCACGTGTGATTTCAATTTAACTTACGTATTTATAACGTTCTCTTACATTAAAAAAGCAACCTACAAACTTATTTTTTTATTGTTTTGCGGCTTTATACGTACTATAATATGATTCATAATGACATTGACACGCATAAGTTTACAGTACCTTATGACGTCACGACGTGGCGGCCTATGTTTCGCTCTCGTTTTACGTACCTATAGATTAAAAAAGTGAATACTTTAAAACTAATTTTTATATTATTTTTGTTATTTTATGTACTTAAACATGATGGTTCCGACTATTTAATGCATAAGCTATCATAGTTATATGCTTTTAGATCTACTTTAAGTAATTTTAATCTCATAACTGTATATACTTCGATGGTTAAACACAAATCGCACTATTCCCGGAAAAAGGAAGTAAGTGATTTTCACCTACTTTTCAGGAGCTTAAAAAACTGTCCTATATTTTTATTATGAGGTCTAGAAAAAAGTTTCAAAGAGATAATCGCAGGTCACAGTTGCCTTCTACTACACGTGTTATCTGTTTAATTTAGGAACTGATTGATGTACTTCGAGATAATCTAAAAAAACACGGTTACTTCTTTATTCCACGAAACGCATATTTGCAGGGGTAACTATTTGCCAGTGTTTAGGCAATGGACATAATGAGACTCAGGTTATAGTCTGTTATCGTCTATTATGGTCTCCATTATAATAACTCACTTATTTAACTAAAACTAAGGCTTATATACTAATATGGTACGTGCGTATTTCTAGCTTACGCAGCACCTTTGAGACAAATGTATTTTGAAATATATGCACTAATTTAACTCTACTTACGGCTTTGTACTCTCTTATATTTCATTATAATCTCGAGTTGTAGGTATAATCACGTTGTTATTTAACGGAAAATCCTTTTTTGTACATAGACTAATTAGAATTACACAATAGTCCTAGATTGTAAAATACAGGAACAAGTAATACATATGTATATTTGCGTTATAGATTTTCTTGTAAATCTTCCTTTAAAATTTACGTAAACATAATTATGACTTTATCAGCGGGATAATTCTAAAATGAATAAATTTAAATATGCATACCCCTATTTTATGCTGGAATTTTATGTTTTTTAAAATCGCCAAATTTTTGTATTTTTGCATTTATTTCATTTTTGTAAATAGCTTCACGAGATTTTGACAGAAGGTGTAAACCACGATGCTCGCTTTATTTCTATACTAATATTATAAAGAGGAAAGATTTGTTTGTTTGTTTGTAATGAATAGGCTCCGAAACTACTGGACCGATTTCAAAAATTCTTTCACCTTTGGAAAGCTACATTATCCCCGAGTAACATAGGCTACTTCTTATCCCGAAAAAATCGACAGATCCCACGGGATGCGCAATAAAGGCTTCGCTCAAAAACTACTGCACAGATTTTCATGCGGTTTTCATCAATAGATAGAGTGATTCTTGAGCAAGGTTTTGCGGTATTTTTTATCTCGGAAAAACGGATAGTCCCACGGGAAGCGAGATACAACTTCGCGCCATAAACCGACTTCCGCGCATATGTAGCCGTGGGCAAAAGCTGATGACCCTTAACCCTCTATAGACCCAATCCCGAAATCCACGCAGGCGAAGCCGCGGGCAGAAAGCTAGTACGTAATAAAACGTTTTCGACGCAAGTTTAGTTACGACTTTTTTACACGGGTAGTGCGAAATGTATACCCGCGAAGTAAACTTCGGGGTACAGAAAATAGCATATTTCTGGTGACCACCACGTAGCCACTATCCAGAATCGACGTCTTTAAATCTAAGTTTACTATGTTAGTGGCGTGCCGCGATTGCGACGTATCGAATGTATGTGTTCGCATAGGGTTGCCACGGGTTCCCATTACGGAGAAGCAAGTGTTTTATGTGTAAAGGAAGTGGATCAAAGAAATAGATATTCATCAGCAACATATATTATATTCAAATAGAATCACATTTCGAAGATATCAATTACATTTTATAATTAACTAGCTGACCCGGCGAACTTCGTGCCGCCTTAGCGTAGCTTTGATGCACTACTTATTTTGTATAGTTGACCTAATGCTCTTTTAATATAGTCTATGGCTGTGAATGACGTTGACATTCGTATAAAAAAAAATTGACATTCGTAACGCGCGTTTTTTAAAATAAGCAAAATTAAATGTATACTTTTCAATATTTCTGAGAGATTTTCTTAATATTTTTTTCCGTAAGAACCATCCTTGGACTTCCACAAACATTTAAAAAAAAGAATTATCGAAATCGGTTCAGCCGTTCACACGTGATGCCGTGACAACGCGAAACGGGTTTCATTTTTATATATATAGAAGATAGATAGATAAACATATTTCACAGTAAAGATGTCACTAAATATTATAAGTTGTCACATGTCAATAGCTATGATAAAACCTTAACCTCATTGTAAACCAAACATCTATTACTTAAGAGGTTTTATATGAAACTAGCGGACCCGACAGACTTCGTCCTGTCAAAAAGATTTGTACAGTGGCAGTTTTTTGTTCCTAATTATTTTATAGATAATGTCGCATAGCCAACCAAATCGCAAAAAAAGTCGAAATGACCTATTACATTTTGTGGCTATTCAATTTTGGAACGTGACATTAAATCCTCCAACGATGTATTCTGTGCTCCAACGCACGCACGCACACTGTTTTGATAGATATGATTGAATTTCAACTATATGTAGCGTTAATAAAGCGCAAATTGACTCTTTGATGTTAGGAACACACCTTCATTGCTTAGACAACAGCGAGTGCATGCAATATGAACTTTATACAATAACAATAAAGCTCAATTCGACTGTACGTTTTAGTTAGAAAACGTTTGCATGGGAAAATAAAAGGGCTGTTTTTAGGGTATTTCCGATAATTATTCGAATTTTGCTCATTGTAAAAACCCTCCTTGAACTTCAACGAACATTAAAAAAAAAGAATTGGCCGAATTGGTCCAGGCGTTGTTGAGTTATGAGCTTACCAACACATTTTGTGATTCATTTTTATATATAAGATCATATGTTCAACAATATGTTTATTAGGTAACGCATCAGGCTTATTCAGCTTTTGATACTAGTTTCGAGCAAACGAGTTGCTCATAACAAGTGCACCGCTTGCTAATGGTACTGGTAGCGGTGCTTTTTTATACCAACGAGCAACATTAGTCACGGATGCGTTGTCAGCCTTCTAAATGGTAATATACTCGTCTTTTGACTATATTGTAATTAAAACCAATCATAACTAATTATTTAGATCCAATGATCCTCATTGGTCCAAAATACACCAATTAAACGTGAAAAGAATTGGCGCCGTCGTCATCGAGATCGGTCGAGCGGACGTGAGAGGGTCGAGCCGGGACGCGGTGTCGGACACGGGGACTTAAGGACTAAGTATTATTACTTACGTTGCTTGCGTTGATCATAACGTGCCTCGGTGCTTCGAACAACGTCTCTCCAGAGCTACGAATACAAATAGCTCTTTTCAGAATAACTCTAATTTAAAAATTGGTAAAAGAATTCTTATCAGGGCTATAGCCCTGATGTCTCTCGACGAATTTGTCTGTCTTCAGGTAATCAGGTTACAAAGGCTTGGATATCGAATCTGTTCGAAAACACCGCAGGCGGCATTTCATTCCACAGTTTGGTAGTGCGTGGTAGAAAATTCCTACAAGAAAAAGGGCACTGTTGTGAGCTGCCAACCGTCTACGTGAAGAGGGTGAACGATTCCGAAACTTCCGGCCAAGTCACATCCACTGACACGAACAGGAAATTGTGTGTTATGGGTCACTGGAGTTTATCAAGATATTGTGCATCCTGTCATTACGAGCTGTTTTCATTTTTAATTTCTTTGTGATGTGATAATACTCAAATTCAAGTACAGATCACTTTTAAATACCAGAAAAATTGTCTGATGTCATTGTAATTGTTCACTGTGTAATTTAAAACTATTGTAATTGTATTTATGAAATTAAATCTAATGTATCTGCGGATTGTACTCAAAAATATATTTATGGTAGACTTAATATAACGGAACACTTAACGCATACTTTCACCTTTATCTATACTAATATTATAAAGAGGAAAGATTTGTTTGTTTGTTTGTAATGAATAGGCTCCAAAACTACTGGACCGATTTCAAAAATTCTTTCACCTTTGGAAAGCTACATTATCCCCGTGTAACATAGGCTACTTTTTATCCCGGAAAAATGAACAGATCCCACGGGATGCACAATAAAGGCTTCGCTCAAAAACTACTGCACAGATTTTCATGCGGTTGTCGTCAATAGATAGTGATTCTTGAGCAAGGTTTTGCGGTTTTTTTTATCTCGGAAAAAACGGATAGACCCACGAGAAGCGCGATAAAACCTTCGCGCCATAAACCGACTTCCACGCATATGTAGCCGTGGGCAAAAGCTATGACCCTTAACCCTCTATAGACCCAATCCCGAAATCCACGCAGGCGAAGCCGCGGGCAGAAAGCTAGTATATAATATATATATTATTCTCAAAAAATGTTATATAACTATTTATCTCTTTCATATTATTAGCTATGGAACTATAGGTTTATAAGTATTTCTTGTTATTGGGGTCTCTGCCTACCCCATTGGGAACAAGGCGTGACATGTATGTATGTATGTTATTATAATATTATCCGATTGTAACTGTTTGTTCCTAAGCAAATTAAAAAAAATGATTTTATTTTTTTTTTCTTCGTTTTTAATACGAACGCTAAGATGTGGAACTCTTTGCCGACGTCTGTGTTCCCGGAACAATATAATCTTACGGTCTTCAAGTCACGAGTGAATAGACATTTGCTAGGTAAGCGTGTTCCATCCTAGTCCTCATCGTCACTTATCATCAGGCGAGATTATGGCAAACGCAAGCCTATTTTAAATAAATAAAAAAAAACACTTTATTTTAAAGTTGGCAGCCCTGGACGCAGGTTATAAGTTCGGGTTGAGTCACCACCAAACTGGAACTACTACTCGGTCGCCTATTGTTGCCACGCGAGTTGCGGCGCTTATCTTACGTCGAAACGCTTTTGAAAGTCGACCAGGAGAAGTATTTTTGAATCATTAGACGTGAATTTGGAATTCGAATAAGAATACAAATCGTGCGCGAAATTATTTTCTACTGCTTACAATTTTATAGATTTTTGAATCACTCGAATTCAGTGTTGTCATTAAAAACAAATTCTTAATTAGATTCCGTTTCACGCAGAAAAATTAAAAATCACATCAACTAAAACAAAAAACCGGCGATGAGCCGCTCGTTGCACAACGC
Source organism: Scirpophaga incertulas (assembly GCA_036419045.1). Taxonomy (NCBI): domain Eukaryota; kingdom Metazoa; phylum Arthropoda; class Insecta; order Lepidoptera; family Crambidae; genus Scirpophaga; species Scirpophaga incertulas. The sequence goes on from JAYEAL010000403.1 coordinate 89,726, forward strand.
ACGAAATGTCGATGTCGAAATCAATAAACATCTCTTAGATCATAATCAATTTCGCGTTTATTATTATGAATAGTCGTCAGTATTTCGTAACGCAACGGCTGTGCTTATTATTTTTGCGACCGAAGCTTAAACGATGGAAAGATTCGATAAGGAGATCGACGATGCGAAATGAAAGTTCAGAAATAGTGAATTCGGTAATTGGGTAGACGACAATTTTGTAAATTCAATATATAATAAGAGTACTCTTTTAAGTGAGAATTATTGTAGAACCAACAGTACACCTGCGCCTATTACTTTTGAAGATACATCGCCATATTTGCGGCGCTGTCGCGGGTCGCTCAAAAACGCTCCATGCTAAAAACACTGCAATCGTGACGTCATAACTCAGTAAGCTCATTAAATTTGTATGAGCGTATAAACAAATTTTAAAATAACTTTATTATTTGTACGTTTATAGGTATACTTTAAAAAAAAAATGTTACATTTAATGTGAGAATGTTAGAAATGTGTTCGTTTCATTAGAATAACGTAAATAATAATTGCTCATTTTTTAGAAATCTAAAAACAATATAAATTAATAATTAAACTGAAATTACTATATTGACATACTTTCATGAGATATAAATTGCTCAAATCAGATAATTATAGTATAAAAACGGCCATAATCATTTGTAGTCGTCTACCCTATTCGTATACGAATCTCACGATTTCGAATGCGAATTAGTTTTCTATTGTTTCAAAAATACGTCTCCTGCGCGTATGATATCTTGACAAGGCTTCATAAAAACAAGTTCTAACTGTAGTACATAGCTTAGTTGATTTTGAACATTAATGTAACCTAGAATAGTATACTTTCACTTAGATTTAACTGTTTTAAACATGTTAATTCTGTGTAAATATCACAGCTTATTTATACTTCTCTGTTAGGAAAGGTAGAGGAGACGTGCTATCTCCACCTAGTGGACGAGCCTACCCTAAATTAGGTCGATTAGGCCTTAGGCCACGCTGGTCCAGTGCGTCGTTTATTTGTTGACTTCACATACACCCAAGCATATTTAGGTTACTTCTCGATGCTTCACTATGTACGTTTCGTAAAGCGGTGAAAAGGATAAAATAATGGAAATGAAAAAAAAAAATCAATGACTATTGTAGGTTTTCGAAAATCTATCTTAATTAATGGTACATTCGTCATTTTTTAAGGATTGCATTACTCCAATGCTGTAGACTTCACCCGTGTAAGATTTAATTACCTTGCTGTTGTTTTTTCTAAGCGATTATCCCCCCCAACAACAGCAAGTGGACAGCGAGGAAAACAAATGGAAAATGATCTTGGAAGAACGAAGTTAATATTTTCTGGCATAACTTCAGGTCTTAAAGACACCACCATTATGTCATTGATATTCCTGCCAAGCGCACGAAGAGATCCACTTCTTCATTCATGTGGCGAATGGCAAGAGAGTGGAACTCTTTACCCGCAGATTTGTTCCCTACACAGAGGGGCGATCGCACTAATAAATCGCAAGCGAAACGCAACCGAACCGTTCGGCTTAACCAATCCGAACGCCACAATATCACGTCATCGAACAGATGATATTCTAGCTCTCGGATTGGTTGAGTGGAACGATTTGGTTTCGTTTCAGCTGCGATTTGTTAGTGCGATTGCCCCCCAGTACAGCTTGGAGCTTTTCAAGAAAACAGTGAATAGGCACCTACTGGATAAACATGTTCCATCCTTAGGCCTCATCTTCACTTTCCATCGAGTAAGATGGAGGCCAAATGCTTCTCCAGCATTCATAAAAAAAAATCGCCAAATGATACGAATAGGAGATCGACGATGCGACATATAGATAGGTTTTGATGCATGTTTAAAGTGCGTTGGCGCAATGTTTAGCGTGGTAACTGTTGAAAGGCGGCTGTTGAACTTGCCGAATAGATCTAGACCGACCCGTTACTTTGACCTCCACCTGACTTGATCGTGAGAGGCAGATGAGTTTAACTAGTCTAAAACAGCAACTCTGGACTTTGTTGGAATCTATACTAGGGTAGTACCACCGTCTCACCCGTTCTACTATAAAGTGCTTCAGTTTGTCCATCTTGTCACAAGTTGACAACGTTCACAGTTTGTGAGGATTTCAGATATGCTGCGTATCTCACTAGATTTAGGTACTACAGGCAAGTGACACTATTTACAATTGAGTGGGTACTGCTTTAGCGAGGAGGGGCTGAAAACCCTCGTGGGTCCCCCGCAACCAAGTGCCACGATGGTTACGTCCTCGGATCATTGATCGTGACCGGAAGCACCGACTAAGCGGAAAAATATTTATAACCGCACGAAATGCTCGTTCGTACCTCTAATTTAAGACATAAAGAAACTATTCATCTTTACATTCAAAAGACTATTACCAGATTAATCCTTTCAAAAAAAAAATGTCATGTCATTAGTCATGGTTGTTGATATATATTTCTATAAACAATATTTATATATGTATAATATATACATATAAATACACTCATGAGTAAAGGTTATTATAAAGTAAGTGACTATCTAAATGATCACAGTATTTGGGAATAGGGACACTATTCATAGAGCCATGTTTGGTAACAACATTATTTATAATATTGTATTATTTTATATGTGTATGTAAACATACATACGACTGTAATCGTATTAGGTATGATTGTATCTTATACTATATTGTATTTTTATATTATATTATTATAATTATTAACATTGAAAAGAGGAGATAAAAATAGACCTTCAGAGTTTCTTGCCTGTTCTTCTCGAGAAGGCTCTCCCAATTTCCGAACAGGTGTCGAGTCAATATATTTTTTCTTTTTTTTTTCCTTATTCGTACGTACGGACAAGGTTTTTGTTTTTTTTTTTATTACTTAAGCTTTTTTTGTTTTGTTTGTTGACGTCAATAAGTGCCTGTAAAGGTCTATGTTGAATAAACATTATTTTGATTTGATTTTGATATGTATGTCTACCCGTTACCCAAGATCCTATAGCACAAGCCTTACAGGAATTAAGGCCTTAAGGAACCTTTACCCATAAGAAGATATTTTTTTAAAAACTGCAAAACATTGTAAAATAAAGAAAAAGTTTTGAAACTAAGATCAATAAAACAGCAACCCAGAGCTTTTTTTATATTGGCAACTTCGATTTTGATGTCATAATAAGTGACATGAGCGATGTCAAAAGCTTCACCGCCACTAGGTACCAAAATAGAAGGATGTCACTGTCACACTGACAATGACATTACGATGATAGGAGGTAACTCTCATTATTTAATAAAAATGCCAAGGAACTACCCAATACAGCCAGCGTCATTTTCAGGAATAAATCTGCAGTAAGAGCATATATTTACTATCAGAATTTATTAATAGTTTCCGAAAAGTAATATAAATAGCTTGACGCCTTCATTAAAATCTATAAATAAAAAAAAGCTTTATGACAGAAACCAACATTCGAAACTTTAAATATTATTTTTTAAAAGCTCGCATGTTTTCATACTTTTTGGAAACTTTGTCTTAGAGGGGATTCTATCAGAAAAACATCACACAGTAAGTGTAGAAAAAGAATAAAAAATGGGGCTCAAAAAAAAAAAAACGTCTCCTTTCCAAGAGTATTGCCTCATTCAGGGCATATTGAAATTGTACAACCTTATTATACATGCAATTTTTCTTTGTTTATTTATACCTATTGAAAAAAAATCTCAAAAATAGCACCTGTTATTTTGTCAGAATTGGTTGCTTATTGACTGAGACATTTATTTGGCTTCAATATCATATTAGTAAGTTTAATAACAAATGTGTAAAAGTTCACTTTATCAGTTGTTAAAAAAATAACGCTAGTATGGTGAATAAATTATCTTAAGTCCATGCAAAACCTATGAAAACATTTGGTCGAGTAACTGATTGTAACATGTTACAAAGTTTTACAAAATAGCGGAATTAAAACATCTTTGCGAGAGTAGAATACATAAAACTGTATTTTATGCTCTCGTGTATAAAGTTATTATTTCTACGCAATTGGGGTTTTGACAGCTTTATTTTAGAGACGTTATCTTAAATAAGACCCCAGGTAATTCCCACACATTAATAGAATTTGAATAGGTAACAACTATGCATGGTGTATTTTATTACAAGTTAGAACATTTAGGTTATAATTGATTGGTATTACGAGATATATGTATGTTAGCCAGTTAAATAAATAACGCGATTATTTCCTTACGATCGATCTGAGAAGCAGTATGTAAGTCCCGAGGACAGAATTCGTTTCACACACACTGTACTATTTTGTCAAGTGATGTTATTCCATTACTTGGTGTAATTCCGCACTCCTCGTTGCACTGGTGTGGGTACTATGCCAAAATAAAAGACGGCGTAAGCAACGATAAGTGTAATAAATAAGTGTGGCGGCGAGCGGCGTCACAGCGCAGACAGGAAGTGCCACTTGTCCACTGCAACAAAATCACTGGCTTAGTTTTACCCAACAAGTGGTACTGAAAATGAACTATTGTTAGTTATGTTAACTGTGCAGCGTGTGGAGGTGGGGCGGTGTGGCGGTGTGGCAGTGTGGCGGTGTAGCTAGGGATGTTTCGATACCCCCAAAGTATCGATACCTACTCATATCGATACCTTTAATTTTTAATTTTAATTTGTATAATACATTCTGTTTTTATACCATTTATTCCGTTTTTACACAATATTTCCCTGAGTAGCGGCATGCTTAAACAAGTTTGACATAATCCCACAATACTTTACTGATTTAAAACATTGCTTGCATTTTGCAGAAACTTCGTCTGTTTTCGTAAAATATGTTCATATTTTTGATTTTGGAGGCGCCATAGTAAATGTGAACGCAAATAGTTATCTACTTTTACTTAAACAATTAAAACGCACGCAGTAATATGTTATATTTTGATATTTCGACGGAAATTCAACACAACATCCAAACAAAACACCCACTGTCGAACAAACTCCCACGCAAAAACAAAATGGCAGCTTGGCAGCCGACGGACCGACAGAATAGGCAATAGGCGTGCATGCCATGTGTGCGTGCGAGCGAGAGAACGAGTGTCGTTCACGAGTGCACTGCATTCATTCACTCAGTTTAGTTCAGTACGATTTGATTCGATCCGATACTATACTCCGTTTGTTTAAGTAATTAACTAAAGGTAAACAATAAAAATGGCGGCGTTCAGGGATTTTCAACCTTTTATTACAATGTTTATTTGTATATTGAGGTGTATAAAAACTACATTGCATTACAAATTATTTATTACGTAACAACATAATTGTAATCAAAAGTAATAACTACTACATTCATTACAACAACAAAATACAAACAATAACAAAATAAGAAAACAGTAAAGAAACTCAAAAATGCGACGAAAGTAAAGCGTTAAGCGAACCGTGAAATGACAATGACACGAAACGAATGGCGTCTGGTAACCCGGATAATTGAAGTTACAGTTAAACGTGTTGCCGCTCTATCGTGCAGGTTTACTTTTTAATTTAGTAGGGTTATTTTAACTATGAATTTACAAGAAATGTTTTGAACACCAGTCTTTTTAGGTTCTTTACAGTAGTCACACCTTGCAATACTTGTGTGAAATTATTATAATCTAAGTTATTTATTATTTTTAAACTAAATAAATAATATTTACTGTTTAAAATTAAACGAGGTAGTTATATATAGAAAGATATAATAGTAATTATTATGTTTAAATGAACCAATAATTTGTTTTGGTTACATTTTATCTCGGAATAAAAAGTAGACCTATAAAAGAAACCTTTTTATGATTTGTTTACATTTAGTTAATTACCTAAACAAACGGAGTATAAGTACCTCTTTTTCGATACTGGTATCGAAACAAAAGTATCGAGTATTTACTCGTATTTACTTGTATCAAAATATCCCTAGGTGTAGCGGTGTGGTGGTGTAGCAGTGTGACGGTGTGTGGTGTGTGGTGCGGCGGTGTGATGGTGGGGCGGTGTTGGCAGTGTGGCGGTGTGGCGTGTGGTGTGTGAGGTAGGTGTAGCGGTGTTGCGGAGTGCGGTGGGGCGGCGTGACGGTGTGGCGGTGTGACAGTGTGATGGTGGGGCGGGGTGTCACTGACCGGAGGGCGGGGCGGCGCCGTGGGCGGGGGCGGGCGCGAGGGCGGGCGCGGCGGCCAGCGTGGCGGCGGCGGCGGCGCGCTCCACGTGCGCGGCGCTGCCCTCCACCGTCACGTTCTGCCTGCGCATCGACACACACGACGACAAACAATTAAGCGAAGACAAACAAAAAAACAAAGGTGTTACCGCTACCATCATTATATATTTATGAAGTCCGTGTGTTTGTGAAAAGACAGAAGTATCTTTTTAAAACTGCATGTGATAAATTTCCTAGAAATCGTCGAGATCCAGGTAGACTTATCTTGGATGATTTTCCGAGATTAGCAAAATATTGTAAAAGTGTTCTAAATGTGTGTATTAAAATCAATACATAGTATAAAACAAAGTCGCTTTCGCTGTATGTCCGTATGTATGCTTAAATCTTTAAAACTACGCAACGGATTTTGACGCGGTTTTTTTAATAGATAGAGTGATTCTTAAGGAAGGTTTGTATGTATAATAAATGCATAATATAATAGACAAACACTGATAAATTTAAAGGTTTCTAATGTGATGTCGTAAATAAGCACGTTTTTTGCGCTTATATTGCAAACGCTGGCTGAACCCTACGAGATAGACCAAAATAATGTACTACAGTATTGTACAACTTACAAAAATCCACAAAAAAGTCCGCGATGGTATATGTCTATCTCTTAGGGATAACCCACCATAACCATTTTTCACTGCACCCGTGCGAAGCCGGGGCGGGTCGCTAGTTTATAATAAAATCCCAAAAGACATAAAAAACTATGATATCAGATCGTTTAAAAAGGAATTATATAAATGGCTGTATAAATTTAATTTTTATAGCGCCCAAGAATTTTTGAACATAAACACATCTATGTAATAGTAAAACATTTGCATGCTATGAGATTAGCTAAACATGTTTGATCAATAATATAACCATAAGACAACTTGTATACCATGTTTACGCAAATAAATGAATTTATTTATTATAGTCGCCACGGTATTCATTAACAATTGCACAAGCGATCAACGAAACCAACAGGAGTGAGACGGAACACAAAATAACAGGTAATTGAAAGCATGAGTGCCAAACTCGAGTATGGTATATGAAGACACCACTTCGTTGACTTAAGATGACATTAAAATACCAATTTACTCTCAATAAGAGTTTACCGTTGAATCTGAGCAACTATATCATCAGAAGGTAGATTTATTGCCAAAGCAGCAACCTCTATCAAGCAACCAGAATTAACTTTGTCATAAGGAAAAGAAAAATTAGTTAAGTCATAAATAAAGAGACGAAGTAGGACCGGACAATCATTAGAAAGAAAGATATATTTATTTGGCCATTCTTGTACAGTACAGTCTTGCTTATGATATAATAAAAGAAAGAAAAAAAAATAAATGAAATAAAATATAAAAACATCGAAGTCTGGCCAAAAAGGCCCCTACCTCAGCTAATGCTATTACTACTATACGCAGCAAAAGCGCTGGTTTTCAGGTAGGACCATTGATTCAGATCATTAAAGCAATATGCACGTGGGCATAGTGCATATTGCCTCCATGATCCCGACATCGGACGTAAAAGACAGTACAACACACTATATAGTCTGTGGTCATGACAGTGACATTATCATACAAACGTACTTTGTGGACATTATTTGACATTATTAAAACAATAATAGGTGAACAAAAATCAGTGCAAAAAGAAAAGAAAAGCAACCATTTCGACGTTAGGAACAATCAATGTAACATATTATAATACTGAAGCATTTCAAAAGAAGGTTTTACATTATACTCGTAGAAACGAGCTTAACTCGCCGCTTGCAAATGTACTCACTTGCAGATGTCGGAGGCGTGGGGCGCGTCGCCGGCCATCAGTTTGCGCCAGAACTCGTGCACCTGCGCAGTTTACAACAATCCTTAAAATACATATTCCTAATATTATAAATGCGAAAGTAACTCTGTCTGTCTGTCTGTTACGCTTCCCCGCTTAAACGTCGCAACCGATTTTGATGAAATTTGGTACAGACAATCTTTGGACCCCGAGACAGAGCCTCATCCTCCTTTTTATTTCGAAAAAAGGGATGAAGAGGTTGAAATAGAGGTTGAAAATTTGTATGGGATTTCTTAATTTCAAAAAATAAAACCATAAAACTTTATATTGATAAGAAGCACTTGATAAGAAATCATTAAACATTTGTTTAGACCAGCCAGGGGGTGAAATAAGGGTTCCAAGGTAGTATGCAAGTTCGTCAAATATCACGTCATAAGAAACAAAAAATCGTATGTTCTAGTATTTTGAAATTTTTACCAGTGTGGGGGTGAAATAGGGGTTGAATTGAAGATAAGACCATGAATCTTGGTACCTTAAACATAAGGGACCAGGATGGACAAAAACTCGTCCCAGTCAACACAGGCCGGTCCCACTTTGGAGAACCGCGCCTCTTCATATATACGCGCCTCTTAATTACATTACCCTCAACATATATATTTTAATATAGTCACTGGGAAGTAGATCAATTGATTCCCATTATATCCCATATCATATATAAATTGGGGATACTGTTTACAAAAGGATGGAGGAAGTAATCACAACGGGACTAGCTGTGCATAGAATATTAATACATATTATTTGCTCACTTGCTATCATCATTATTTGCGCCGCTTTGCATGGGACATACACGTGGATAGTGTCTGTCAAAAATTGAGATCAGTACTCGGTATGTTACACAAACTAAAGTATTCAGTAAGTAAAAAAATATTGTACATGCTTTATTATACTCTTGCAGATGCACTTATATGCTACGGATTGGGTGCCTATGGGCTGACGTTTCCAGTACATTTAAATAAAATTAAAGATATACAAGTAAGATTGCTAAAACTATTAACTAACAAAAAAGAAAAGGACGAAGTTAATAAAGATTACACAAAGCTTTTTAAAACATGTAAGATATTACCAACTAGCTTTTGCCCGCGACTTCGTCCGCGTGGAATAGTGACTTCCGGCAGATTTTTGGTTAACCAACAACATATTTATATTTATATTTGAATAAAGATTAATATTATTATGTTGATACAACTTAAACAAATTATTTCGACCAAATTTGGTACCATAAAAACGGTCATTGTGACTAAACCTTAAAAGATAGACATATGCCGTCGCGGACTTTTTTTTAGATCATGTATAGAGGAATAATTCTTTCATACATATTTTTTGTGTATCTTGAACCGTTTTCGCAGCGCACGCAAAGAAAGCCTTCAAAAATGAATAATTTTCCCCGTTTTTTACACATTTACCGCTCTGTCTTTGCTCCTATTGGTCATAGCGTAATGTTATTTAGCCTATAGCCTTCCTCGATAAATGGACTATCAACAAAAAAAGAATTATTCAAATCGCACCAGTAGTTTCGGAGATTAGCGCGTTCAAACAAACAAACAAACAAACAAACAAACAAACAAACTCTTCAGCTTTATATATTAGTATAGATCGAGAGTAAAGTTAAAGTAACACTTCTTTTGGAACATTATAATAATAATAAGTATAAAGCTAAACTAAAACACATACATCCTGTTCGGCGAGTAGCTCGTAAGCATATATACAGGGTCCCTGGATATATTAATTACTTCGGCAAGCGTACCAGGCGGTGGCTTATTCCTACAATATTAAATAACCTGCCACATGAAATAACATGTCAGCAGGACAACGTTTCCCGAAGTCTGCTCAAAAACATTCTAAAAAAACACTATTTGTCCATGTGTCCATAGCAATTATCTAAGTGAGTAATATATAAGTCGGTAACGTGTGTGTGTTCGTAGCGTATATATGTGCGCGAGTGCGCATGTAGCGTATATGTTCGTGTGTGCGAGGGTGTGTGTCAGTGTACGCTAGTGTTCGTGTAAGTGAGTGTATTTCTGTAAATGTGTGTATGTGTGCGAATAGAAATAATCTTAAAATTAAGTGAATATGTGTCTAGATTAGGTAAATACCTGTGTGTCTGCGGGAACTCTGCCGACAAACTGTTACACAGTTTGGCAGGTTACTAGTGTTAAGTTAATTGTAACATTACTCTGAAGAAATAAATAAAAAAAAAAAAAAAAAAAATATATACAACTTCGTATTTGCTTTGCTCACATCCTGTTGTGAGTAAATTTCAGTTACCGAGTTGCGCCACTTGCACCACACACAGTAGGGTAGACGACTACAACTGATTATGGCTGTTTTTATACTATAATTATCTGATTTGAGCAATTTATATCTAATGAAAGTATGTCAATATAGAATTTTCAGTTTAATTATTAATTTATATTGTTTTTAGATTTCTAAAAAATGAGCAATTATTATTTACGTACCTAATTCTAATGAAACGAACACATTTCTAGCATTCTCACATTAAATGTAACATTTTTTTATATATAAAGTATACATATAAACGTACAAATAATAAAGTTATTTTAAAATTTGTTTATACGCTCAAATTAGGCGAGTTTACATAGTTGTGACGTCACGATTGCAGTGTTTTTAGTATGGAGCGTTTTTGAGCGCCCCGCGACAGCGCCGCAAACATGGCGATGTATCTTCAAAAGTAATAGGCGCAGGTGTACTGTTGGCTCTACAATATTTCTCACTTAAAAGAGTACTCATTTTATTTATAGAATTTAAAAAAATGTCATCTACCCCATTTTGTTTATATTGGATAATTGTTAAGTTTGTATAATGTTGTGTGTTAAAGGCCACTGTAAATAAATTTAACTATCTATATTTTAGTACAAAAGTAAAAAACATTACATCAATATAAGTTTACAAGAGGTAGGCATATATGATTCGTTTAGCTGTAACTGCAGTATTTTCTAATTTAATAATTACAGAGAAATTAGGGAAGTGGTGAGAAGACACTAAATCAGTGGTACCCAACCTTTCTGGACCACCGCCCCCTATAGAAGAGAACCTAAATTTCACCGCCCCGCTCGAACCAGTCACTGGTTAGTCCAAAGTAGTTAGTTTTATTTGGATATCATCTGCACCCTCCCAATTGATCTGTACTTAGCTTTAACTTCAGTTAATGTATAAATTTTATTTTAGAATTTAGAGGAATGATGAAGTAGAAATTTATTAAACGACTTCCAAATGTACAATAAAATTGTTTATTAAACTTTTAAATATATAACATACAACTAACAAAATATTCGTAGAGCTGTGGCTTTTATACGTTTTATTTCGAGCATGATTCAATTTGTCTATGTGCGAATATGTCAAACATGTTCGCAATTATATTTTTATTAATTATATTATGTAATGGAAAGTGACTTCATGAATTATCCATATTGAAGTCATTTTCCAAATTGACGACTCTGTATCTATTTAATACAGGGGGAAAACAGCCCTTGCTGAGTTTCTTGCCGGTTCTTCTCAGGACAAGGTCTCCCGCCGTAGATTTGCGAACCGATGGCGTAGCTTTTCGACTTTCACAAGTGCTTGTAACAGCCCAGACTGAATAAATGATTTTGAATTTGTTATTTTGTATGAACATCGCGCGTTCGCTTATCAACGTGTGAGGACAAGTCAATATACTTCTATTCTGAACTAAAAGAAATTATTCTAATTATTAGTATTATTATTAATGCTAATTTAAATCTGCTTATTAATCCTTATTAAAATCATTTTTATTTCACCATTCCTCTTTCTTGACTGCTTATCATTTGCCTCTGAATCCGCTACCCGCCCCAAAAAGGCGGTATCGCCCCCATTGGGAACCACTGCACTAAACTGTATTGAGAACTAAGCAAGCAGAAATATATGTATACCGAAATTCAATATAATGATTATAGTACCTATATCTTAATACAGTAAAATACGCAAATAATATTGACAACAGGGGAAGTCGATTGTCGCTGCCCGGCCATTTTGACAAATGTGCCGGTCATGAGAACGTGCATGTATAATCATCTCAAGGATGCTGAGTAAGCTAGAAATACGCACGTACCATATTAGTATATAAGCCTTAGTTTTAGATAAATAAATCAGTTATTATAATGGAGGCCATAATAGACGATATCAGACTATAACCTGAGTCTCATTATGTCCATTTCCGAAACACTGGCAAAACAAACATATGTAAGTCGACTCTCACGACATGTGCGAGAAAAAAAGGAGCGGCGACACATGTATTCTAAATCCTAAGCTAAAGTATAAATTGACTTTTCCAAAAAGAAATTCTACTTTTCTTGTAATCTTGTTATTCCTAGGATATGTAGAATATTCATTCCCTAAGGGTCCATCTATCTAGGACCGCGACCATTTATTTCCCACCATTTGGGCTTATTATTCTTATCGTGAATGAGGTTCGCCGCAAACGTTTTGTGTATGCGATAAGTTGATATTACATAAATTTCTATTTATATTTTTGGTTCTGTTAGATATTAACCGTGTGAATGTTTAACTAACTGGTGTCCAAACCGCGGTTTATCATATTGTGGCCAGTGGAATTGTGTTAAACATGTTATTTTTGTTAATAATGAAACACTGACGTCCTATTTTACTAGAGCAATTTTCACCCCAAAAAGACTTACATATTCTTAAAATTAGTTGATTATTATTATAAAACTAAGATTTCAATATATACATACACGTTTCGGACCAATATTATGCGGTCCGAAAATGTTTGTCAAATTAGTGCTGACATTGAGCCAAATCAATGCTGACTTCTACAAGTCCTTTCCTCTTTTTGCGGTAACATCGACGACCTATCTTAATAACACTGACTAATACCAATTCGGATTCGTGTCGTTGTTGACACAAAAAGCAATGCGGTTCAAATATGTCAAGTCATAATTTTTGCCTTTAAAATCAAACTACATGCGATCAGATGTCGAAGTATTGAGAAGAAAAATGACTGTTCCTTTAAAATGGGACAATCAACACAAGAAGTAACAGCATGTGGCTCTTCTAAATGAAACCAACACGTTTGGCCGAGTGATCGGCTTCTACGCCACGGGTTGCGGGTTCAATTCCCGCACAGGTTAAATATTATGTATGACCTACTATAAAAATATTTATGTTTGTGACTGTATGCCACAACAGCACAAATATAGACGATTTTATTATTAAATTGTCGAATTTAAATAATTAGGACCTCGTAAATGTATTGTAACAGGAACGCTGTCTAACCTTAAGGTTTTCGGTCGATTTCTTTATTACTCCATGATTCAAATCAAAGTTCAAAAAATGACATGTCACGCTTTGACAGTGTTCCTAAAAATTCGTTATTGTTGATTATCGAGATATATAACATACTATAGCAAAACTTTGGGAAACATCTTAATAATTCCAGGCTAAATTGTATAAATTACGAATATTGAAATAATATAATTTTTGAACAACTTTTGGAATAATATTATGAACTTGTGAAGTTGGAATATAATAATTATTAAACCGTAAGTCATTTTCTCCTACCTACACCCCTTTTACTGGGAGTCGAGGATCCGGAGCTAGCCGGAGGTCACCCTTGGCTCTACGGTAACAGTATGTTAAAATAGACATTTCGGTTTAATAAAATATATCAACCTATAAAATTAAGCAAATTTAATTTTGTGTGTATGGCTACTTTATTCGTTTTGGTTTACCTAAATCAGCATTGAAAATGAAAGAAAAATATAATTAAACTATTTTTAATTAAATAATTCACAAGGAATATGAAATTAAAATGGGGAACATGCAATTATAATATTTATGATACTTTTTTATTAAAATGCTAAAAACATATAAAGGTAGTACCACTGCAAGGTTTATATTTAAAATAATGTTGTTTTTTAACAATAATTACGAATCAAAAGTAACGTGAAACGGAACGGATTTAAACACACCAATCAGCGTTCAGTGACGTCACTCCTGTTATGACAACTTATTTGAGGTTATAAGTTGTAGTAAAAGTGAACATTAAACCTAAAATTATTTGCGTTTTCTATACTATCTATACTAATATTATAAAGAGGAAAGATTTTTTGTTTGTTTATTTGTAATGAATAGGCTCCGAAACTGCTGGGCCGATTTCAAAAATTCTTTCACCTTTGGAAAGCTACATTATCCCCGAGTAACATAGGCTACTTTTTATCCCGGAAAAATCGACAGATCCCACGGGATGCGCAATAAGGACTTCGCTCAAAAACTACTGCACAGATTTTCTTGCGGTTTTCATCAATTGATAGAGTGATTCTTGAGCAAGGTTTTGCGGTAATTTTTTATCTAGGAAAAACGGATACTCCCACGGGAAGCGCGATAAAAACCTTCGCTCCATAAACCGACTTCCGCGCATATGTAGCCGTGGGCAAAAGCTATGACCCTTAACCCTCTATAGACCCAATCCCGAAATCCACGCAGGCGAAGCCGCGGGCAGAAAGCTAGTTTAAAATAAAAATGGAAGTTGGGTTTGCCAAAGTAGATTCTAGGACTCTGCCAAAAGTTAATCTTGACATCGTAGTGACATTTTTTGTCGAAAGTGCCAAGTTTTCAAGTGTAGATATGAAAGGGACTAAGCAAAAAGACATTGAAAAGTTTGGGTAAGTGTTAGGTAGTTAACTGTTTCATTTGTGTACAAGCAGATTAACTAAGTTTACAAAAACAATTTATCAGGAAACTTATTTTAATTAGATAGGACACATTGGCACAAAACATACGTCCATACGGCTTTATTTCGGAGTAGCAATGGCATAGTTATCAGATCACCTGAGATCTGATCACCTAGATCACCTGATGTTGATGGATAGTCCATTGTAAATTTTTAACAAAATAATACCTGTTTAGGACTTATGAGTTTTCGGACCGCGGAAAAAGGAAATTTAAAAAGTAATAAAAAAAAGTTTTTGACATTACGGTTTCGGTACTTGACTGTCACTTCGGATATTTTTTTTCACGGCATTTTTTTTGAGTTATATTTACGGCGGATTAATAATTGGAAAAGTGGTCGGCCACGCGTTCTCCTATTTTTTATACTACAAGTATTGTAATTTATGATATATATTATAACCACATACGGTAGGGCACATTAGTACACACAAAACACACTTTCAAGCCAAGCCAGAACTACGGACCGGTAAGCAATATTATTATTATTAAATAATAAAGCAAATAACGGGCGTTCGGGAAAACGCAACAATACCTTTGAAAGTTGAAAATAAATGCAAAAACAACTAAAGCCAGCAATGACCACGCGCAGTACAATCAGTGAGCCAGTGACAATGACAGACAGGAGTGACGTCATACGAACTATAGGTCCTTTTTCGCGCCAAAATTCAAATTGACATTTTTGAACCGCATTTTTTTCAGTAATATACATTCTTTTCATTTTTTAATATACTTGTGATCTATTCTACGTGGAGTTCTTTAAAATGAGCACAAAAATAAAAATATTGCATGTTCCCTATTAGTGGCCACGTTAAAATAAATCCGTGCAAGCCAATCAGTGAGCCAGCTCACTACTGATCGCTATCACTACTGATGTAGAGAAATCAATTGGAGCCGCAACAGTACAGCGGAGATATACGTAAGGAAGGCAATCAGCCACATTTATCGGGCGAGATAAGCGCATATGTTACTGTTCTAATCGTGTTACGTTTTGTATGTAGCGTAAACAGCGATATAATATCTGACATTGAATTATACGCAGATAGCAACAGTTTAATATCCGTGTTTAATTATAAATATCTAAAGTCTAGGTGTACACAGGTGTTATGGCAGCATAAGTTCGCAAAAATGATAAAATTAAAGAATTCAGCAGTTTTAATTTTAAGACTTGATCTTACTCAATTTTGAACTCTAATATGAATGCCGGGAAATCAATTTCCATACTTGAACCCTGGTCACTAACATAACACTGGAGTCTCATATCGATATAAAGAGGATAAAATAGGCTAGTTTCGCAATAGTCTTTGTAACTCACCGTAACGTTAAACAACTTGCGTGAACAAATTAAAAATGACGACCAGACTAATACAATCAAGGGATTCCCCGAAAAACGTAAATGAAAAGGGTTGCCGATTTGGGAGTTTTTTCTTTTTTGGAGTGGCAGGGACAGCTTGCACACATTATAATGTTCAATAGAAGACTAGGGTGCGCCAGTACTAGGGTTTCTCAATTCTCGAGCTTTTTTATTTCTCGGAGCACGAGAATTTTCGATCACTATTTCTCGAGAATTCTCGGGTTGTCGAGATATATGGATATTTTCAAAAATATCTGTGTGTTAACAATAAATCTACGGTGTTTGCAATGCAATATTCAACAACATTTATTATTAGTTTCAATTGACTTTAACTTAAGTAAGTATATAAAATTTTTATATTAAACGAAATAAAATCTAACGAGATCTTTTGTCATTATTTCTACACACATTTTTAGGACCGTCTTCATCTTTGGGAAAAACAAAGCCATCATGTCACCACGATATAATTTAGTACCTTCCATTACATACTATATAATTTACTTTAGTCTCAACTACTGTCTGTACTACAAACTTTTCTATTAAAATGTATAATTGAAACGATAGTTTTTGAATAAGGTATAAAAATCAAACAATCAGCCTAGCTTCATAATTACAATGAATAACAATAAGGTACAGGTAACTTATTTTAGTCCAACTTTTCAATATAAATTTTCAATATTTTGTTATATATAGACTTTTTTGTTACGTAAGTATACTTAAGAATCTAATAAATAATGAATAATCAGACTAATTATCCCTACTAATATTATAAATGCGAAAGTGTGTTTGTTTGTTTATTTGTTTGTTTGTTTGTTTGTTTGTTACCTCTTCACGCTTAAACTACTGGACCGATTTCAAAAATTCTTTCACCTTTGGAAAGCTACATTCTCCCCGAGTAACATAGGCTACTTTTTATCCCGGAAAAATCGACAGATCCCACGGGATGCGCAATAAAGGCTTCGCTCAAAAACTACTGCACAGATTTTTATGCGGTTTTCATCAATAGATAGAGTGATTCTTGAGGAGTTTTGCGGCATTTTTTATCTCGGAAAAACGGATAGTCCCACGGGAAGCGCGATAAAACCTTCGAGCCATAAACCGACTTCCGCGCATATGTAGTCGTGGGCAAAAGCTATGACCCTTAACTCTCTATAGACCCAATCCCGAAATCCACGCGGGCGAAGCCGCGGGCAGAAAGCTAGTAATCAATAATTTAAAGAGGAAACTGTTCCAAAAGCTAGCCCACTAGGTATTTTTATTATTTAGGAAATAAGCTTTCAAAAATACGAGGGCATTTAAAGCATTATCTGATAGTCGGTTTCGTATTGAGTTTTAAAAAATTTTGACTTAATTTCTCGACCACTTTTTTCTCGTCTCGAGTAAGGCAAAATACCTCGGGAATTCTCGAGAAACTGTAGCCAGTACTCACCTCATCAATGACGGCCAGTGCAAACTCTCGGTCCTTGGCTTGTCCGTCGAAAGCGAACTTGTTGACGGGTTTGCCGTCGGGAACCTTGTACAGGCGGAACCATTCCACAGTGGCGCGCAGCAAGCCGGGCAGCACAGTGTCCACGTCGCCGATGTCGTTCAATTGTGCGGCCAACGGGTCGTTGGTGTCGATGGCGATCAACTTCCAGTCCGTTTCCCCTTCGTCGATCATCGCCAACGTTCCCAGGATCTTGACACGTATTTTTGAATCATTAGACGTGAATTTGGAATTCTTTTTTGATGTTAGGCCTGATGTTAAGCGGTGAAAGACGCCCAAATGAGATGACAGATAGGATAGTGACTACTCCACTCTCCTACCTGCCCTATCCCTGCCGGCTGCTTTTTCACGCCTCTTTTGAAGGAACCCATGTTGTAGGATGTAGGAAACACATACGCAGGCAGAGAATTCCAAGTGCAGGAAGTACGGCAGAAGAAGGAATCTTGGAATTTCTTAGTGCGGTGTGGAATGGGGGATATAGTGTACGGTTGGCTCCGAAGGCCCTTGCGTGTGTTTCTATAAAGGAAAGGAGACGGAGGGAGAAGGCTAAAGAGTTTTTTCGAATTTCGAATACAAATCGTGCGCGAAATTACTTTCTACTGCTTACAATTTTATAGATTTTTGAATCACTCAAATTCAGTGTTGTCATTAAGAAAAAGAGATGAATTTTTGAAACAATAGAAAACCAATTCGCATTCGAAATCGTGAAATTCGTATACGAATTACCGAATTCACTATTTCTGAACTTTCATTTCGTGCGTTGCGCAACGAGTGGTTTATTCGTTTCACGCAGAAAAATTCAAAACCACAACAACAAAAACAAAAATCCGGCGATGACTCACACGTGAAACGGACCACTGCCAAGGTCACGTCAGCGTTGGATATTCTACTAGTAGAAATCAAAAACGAGTGGGTTGAACCACTCGTTGCACAACGCACGAAATGAAAGCTCAGAAATAGTGATTTCGGTAATTCGTATACGAATCTCACGATTTCGAATGCGAATTGGTTTTCTATTGTTTCAAAAATTCGTCTCCTGCTCAAAGTTCGATAATTCATTCAACTTCAATCTGAGAGAATGTGTTTTTATAACAGAAATTTGAATTTATAAGCCTTACTAATATTTAGCAAATATTTAGCTGAGCCTTGACCTTTTGCTTTCTGCAGCATACATATATTTATGGTGTTTGATTGTATGTTTGTTTATTCTCAGTTATTACAATTGTTTTATTAGATATTTATGATTATGTGTATTTTGCGAAAATAATAAACGTTTTTTCTATCTATCTAATATGTCTAAATTAGGCCGTATATGTTTACTCAACATAACACTTGAAGTGCGTTGGTGGTGTGAGCGCCATCTGAACAACTACAAGGTCACGCGTTTATTCCGTTTCTAGTGTGTCAGTTCTAAGATTGCTATGGTATTACGTATGTACATGGCGTACGGTACCCGTTTCGTATTCACCAATAAATGTTCTTAAATAAAATCTATAAATAAACATTATTCAATCATAACGATGGTGCATGTATTTTATAAAAAATCATCTAGATTGAGTTTTTAGAGTTACTACAATCAGAGCCATGTCTTTTGGAGTCTAAGGCTGTAACCGCTTTAGATATGTTCGGTCGTTGACGATATGCAAAGACATATTATCATTTATGATGAAATTAGAAGATCTAAAAGACAAAACATTTGGAACTGATAGGGTAGATTAAAAACGCATTCTCACAGTGGTTGCACTTAATTATAAAATTGTTATTATCAATTAATGACAGATTAAGGGTTCATAAAACTTTATCTAACAGAAATTGAAGATACTTTATACAAATAATATGACAAATTCATTTAGTCTTGTGATCCTTTAAATAAAATTATATGATGGTCATAACACTTTTTATCATAACACTTTCTGTTTCATCTACTGCACCGACCCCAGATAATGGGAAATGGGCAAGAGGGTGATGATGATGATGATGATGGTCATAAGCACAAGATACAATTTAACATTTATGCATATAACATTGTAGACAACCAAGAAGCCTTAGAACACAACATTGTAGAGGTGTATCGAAACTACAATTTCAAAATTATAATTGAAACAAGTTTTTCAACCGAAACAGATATTTTGCCTGAAACTGATCTTACACATAATTTAAAAATGAATCATACTCATATTTAAAATTTCTATTGTTTACTGAAATGTTAGCAAATTTTCAAAAACAATATTCCGTTAAAATCAGAAATATATACTACATATATAATTAGGCAGCTAACTCAAAAAAATATTCAATGTTTTGTCATAAATAAGTGTAACAAGACTAAATGAAGATTATTGGCCATTTGCACACAACTAAATAGAGAGCCAATCATTTCGAATACCTGCTTGTCTAACAATAACAAGTGTAACTACATATGGTAAATTTTAGTAAAATGAATAAAGCAATCAGAGACCACTTCTACTATAAATATTTGTCTTGCACTATAGGGAATATGCATATTTATTTACATTAGCAGTACAATTTTATTTGACATATAATACCTTGAAAATATTTTAATGTAACAAACCTATTCAGGATAAGAAATTTGAGATTCTCTATAAATTTAAAAACTATATTAGTGTTTATAAATTTGCAAATATTTAATAGACATTGGATAGCATAGTTAGATTGTGCTCAGAATCTAATATAATAAGTAGTAGAAGTAGATACTTCATTAGAAGCTGCATATTTGTCTAGTTTTTATTAATTATTTTAACTGTATGTGTTGCTAAAACAAAAATAATGAAATAGACTGTGATGCTATTGTATACAACCTTTATGTATATGTATATATAAATTATATATATTTTATTTAACATCTTAATTACACAATTTTTTCATATTTTACTAAAGCTTTCGAATTTATTTTAATACAATTAAAATCCAGCCTGTATGCATATTCCCTATATCGATACAGAGACGATATACTAACATTAACCAACTGCAAAGAAGTAAACACTGCAATGTCCCAATAGCTACAGTTAGAACATAGAACACTTCATCCACTCCAACAAATTAGCACCTGAGGATGTTAAAGTTACTGGTAAGTTATTAATTCTGTTCAATGAACAGAAGACAAGAAATAATGTTAATGAGAATTGTATCATGGTATAAATATTTAGTTTTATCTCGATTGAAAAGTTTCTGATGATGAAATCCACCTCAAAAATTGTTTGGTGGTGAATTCATTATAATATTCAATTTATACATGTTGGTTGGCTTATCTTTTGGGTAGGCACACTAATAAACATTTGTAGTTTAATAGCTCTTTGAAAATAGGGATAATTTTTACCGTCAAATATGAAAGTAGTCTGTATTAAAATAGGATTATTTGTGTATTATGCTAGCTAACAATGATAAACAATTTATTACACAAGGATTGTCCCAAGCTTTTTAGTCCTATTGCTATCATTCAGATATTTACTATTGTTTAAAATAAAGTTTGCTGGCAGGTCAAAAAGCACAAATCATATTTTAATATACTTAGATCTTTATTTTCCACACTTCAAGAGTTAGTAATGAAGGACAGTACCTTGACTGTGAGGACATCCCCTCTCGAAGCAACTCTTTGCCCAATCTCGATGACATCAATGGGGTCATTATCCCCTTTAGCCTGTGTGTTGGGGTCTATGTGGTGGGGATCTTCCCAGGTCTGCGGCAATGCTCCATAGTTCCAGATATATCCGTGATGGGGGAACACGTTGCTGACGTACCGTAAGGCACCCTAAACACATTTAGCAAAATATTATATACATTACATATTGAAAAAATACTGCAATACAAGTGTTAGGGATTTTGAACCACATCTCTAGAACCTACGTCAGGGTGACTACACCTAGTAAATATAAAGATCTGGTGACTCAACTGCAACAGAAGATATTTCAGAAGATTGTCCAGAAACTTTGGTTAATTATAGCTTGCTACTGAAAGTTTCGACTTCATGACAAATTTATTTAGGTGTATATCACGAAAGTTATGAATGTAATGTGCCCACCTTCTTGACATCCTGCTTGATAGGGTTGAGGGGCTCAGAGAGGGACAGTTCCATTTTGGCATTAGTCCAGCGCGGCACTTCTACTATCATGTGTGCCTCCCGTCGCTCAGCATTAGCCCATAAGGGGATATCATGCATTGGGGAGATAGGCCCGCTCTCATCCTCTGCAACCACACATTCCATTATAATTAACTTGTCTGTATGGTGTTATAGCACTGTCACTAGCACTGTAACTGATAATCAAAACATTGGATTAACCACTGTTTGGCATTGTCTGCAGTAGTTGGTTTTATCCTTTCAAATAAATATTACTTTAGTTAAAATAATATTGGAACAATCGTGGAAGCATTAATCATTCATTCAGCACGACTATGTAGATGACATCTGTTAATCAGAATACTTTTAATTTTTTATTTAGATTACTAATTATGGTAAAAGGTAAAATTACTGTAGTTGGCATTTCAGTTTTACCCTTTATGTATATTGTAGGTACCTCCATAACATGCATGTTTCCAGCTACTGCAGCTATCTTTCAGTCTCTATGAAATCAGCAGTGTAAGCAAGGAGCTCTCGATAAACAGAATTTGGCTAAGGCTGATATACTCTACAAAAATCTGTAGATTTAATAGATATATCAATCTAGGCTCGAACAGCCGATAATAATAATAGGCTTTCTCTAATATTCAACATTTCATAGTATTAGTAAACCAGGGTGTTCCATGAATAAAAAGTGAAGGTATATAATATGTGGTATATAATAGTTGGTAAGGGAAAATCTTCACCAATTTATGATAGGAGTTATACACTAAAAAGGAAGTTTTAATAAAATGTTATTTTTATTTGCCATATAACAGTTAAGCAATATAGTTAATGTTTGTCATAACTCTGAAAGAAATGGCTTAACAGATAATTGGGGCATAGACGATTTCTACGATATTTATACGAAAGATTCTATACTGTGACGTTGTAACTGAAAAGTATGACTTTTTTTTATTATAACCTAATGTTCTAACGTCTCATATTGGCATTGTTGACCTTTGAGATAGAAGACACGTGTGTGCTACCAAGTATTACTTAAGATAAACGAAGTGGCAAATAAAGAACTTAGGCGCGTGCTGATTGAGTGTATGAGCACTGATAGCACTATCATTAATACTTACTGAAGTATATACGGTAGTCCGGAGAATACGGTGTACCTCTCTCTTCTGCGATGTACATTTTGCTTAGTGTACTCAAGGGTCTTGAAGAATACAACTGAAGTGTTCTTAAGCTATTTTTTAACTTAACGTTCGAAATGAAATGCCTCGCAGAACTCAGGTAAGCCGGAACTATTGCCGAGACAACAATGTGCAAAAATGACATTTTTGACGATTACACAATATTTAATCTGTATAACATGTCAAACTGACGTTTCTTTTTTTTTGTCTTTAAGCCTAAGGTCTTGGGACCATGCTGCCTTGTCATTAATACTTTTTCTTTTTTTTATTAATTTGGGATATGGTCCAATATTTGCTGCCAGATTTCGTGTACGCTAATAGTGTGCCACATGATGAGTAAAATATTAAATAAGATTATAAAAATATTTCTCACGATAAATAAACATAATTTTTACTCATCTTAAGACAAAACCTTCATCTATATTTATTATTGAAAATTGTCTGTTACTAAATCCTTCATTTGAAACGTTCGCACTGATATCTGTTTATGGACCGTTTTTTCTGTAAAACTAAAATGTATTTTGCCATGTGTCAATGACAATTTCAGCAATTGTCTTTTTGCCAATAAAAAAGACAATTGCTGAAATTGTCTTTTTTATTGTTGGTTCCATTAAAATATGTGTGTCTCACGACTTTCAAAAAATGTATAGTGTTCTTCGTAAGAAAGAAATGTACGATGTCAGACTTAATGATACTAACTGATGCGGTAATGTCAACCATAATAAAGTTCTCAAAATCATACACAGAATTTTAAATCAATGATTATTAATTTGATCGTACTGTCCTACATACTGTCCTTGTCTCAAGTTTTATCTAAAGTCACAAGTATAAGAACGTCATAAGGTATCTTGGGCCTGTGGTGGGCCATGGCGCTAGTTTCTGTAAAGAATGCGCCAATTGGTTTAGGTGTGGAAGTCCGTGGAGATTAATACTAAGCACGATAGAAGAATATAAATGTGGGAAGCGATTAAAAAAAACATTATGTAATATAATAATATCATTTAACCATTAATACAAATAAAAAGATAATATACACATTGTTGTTTACTTTCGAAATATTATCGTTCCCAACTTGTCAATCAGAAGTTCAAAAAAACATAGAGTTAGCATAGCAGTCCATGACTAGTCAAGGATGATATATAATTAACCAAGACTATCCGTCTTCACAGTTTCGGTCTCTCGTCACCAGCTAGCTTGTACGGTGAGTTACCACCTGTGTCACTAATGTGGAAACTATGGTCTGGCTCTCAAATTACTTAAAGATTAAGGACACATCCACACAACTTTCTTTTCGGTTTATTACCGATTAATACAAAGTAAAACAACATATATTTTTTTGAAGTTTTAGTATATCCGCGAACTCATTATTTATCGCGTCAGCTCAGTGGCGGTATTTTTGTTATAAAAGCGGCTGTACGACATGCGCTTTCAAGCGCACATATATCTTCTTTATAGGGTAGCGCTGACCGTGCCTTCTCCTGAGGATGCGGTCACTCTTCTACCCAAGCCGTTGGATCCATATGACTAAGGCTCAGGCCGAGTTATATCGTTCCGGTTGAACCGCCTCCATCGCCTCCATCATATATAACCATGAGGATTCTCAGCCTCTTTTCTTCTTAGGGAAAAAATGCTGCCCGTGATATACGTGGTGCGCATGTGCGAGGACTTGATCAATAGAGCGCCATTTCCCTCGGCCGCGTTTCGTGGCCGAACATCGGCAACAATTGGAAATTTGCCTACAGCGCCATCACACACCACGGAATGACGACGCGGAGGAAAAACTTGACGGAAGCAGCACGTCGAACAGACGAGGTATGTACAATGTGTTACATTCAACAACATACTTACTGACAGTGTTAGCTTTGCATTTTAATAAAATTAAAGCACTTGTTGAAAATACTGTAATGAAAAAAGCATATTATTACAACGTAAACGATTTCTTAAATGATGAAAATGTTGGATTTATTTTTTGTGATATATGACTTTGTAATTTATTATTGTTATTGCACTTTCAAATGTTGTCATTTATATCTGTATAACTCTTTGTTTGAGAGGTTGGCTTGTACTCAATCAGATTTAATTCGGAGCCTCTAACACTGCATTAACAGTAACTCAGTTAAATATTATAGTCCTGGACCCCTAAACAAAGGATTATTTGTGTTCGATTCGATATCAAGCTCCTTTTTCAGTATGGAAATGATTCTTAAATATGGAATCATTCCCAAATATTTGTTTATAACGAAACGTTTGTCTTGAATGTTACTTTGGCTATGGGTTCTTTTAAGAGTCGCTCAAGTGGATCCTCCATTGATTAATGGAACGAACCGTTCGGGTATGGTTGGCTGGCTTGGGCCTTTTTAAATGTTGTCCGCTGGAGTAACTTGCTTTTTAATCTCCATCAACCTTGCTACGGCCTTGCCTGTCCCACCGCTATCAAGCTTCGTCGTACCAAGCCAAAACCAAACCCATAAAACGTATTGGCAGATTGACGTGATACACTGAGCTGTAAGAAAAATTTTGTATATTGCATCTCTGTTTCAGGAACGACCACATACTTATTGGTCTAATAATAATACAAATACATTGAAGTGATTTCTGACCGCCGAATCATCGGCCATAGATGCCAAATTTTATATTGTTATGGATCATGTTCATAGCGGTATGAAAATGTTAAAGCTACGAGAAATTGCAGGTAAGATTGTTTTTATATATTTCTATTCCTTTTTCTGTTTTTTATGTCAAATTTTTGACAGAAGGTAGAAGATTTTTTAAAATACAGGATAAAATTCACTTACAACGAGAAACATTAGTATATTTTATTATTAATAGGAAAGGGTAATTATGCATTTTCATATGTATATATATATACTAGCTTTTGCCCGCGACTTCGTCCGCGTGGAATAGTGACTTCCGGCAGATTTTTGGTTTTTCCCACATAGTTCCCGTTTTTGCCGGGATTTTCGGAATGGTCGAGTTTCCGCAGAATTTTTAGTATTATTATGTTGATACAACTTAAACAAATTTATTTCGACCAAATTTGGTACCATAAAAACGGTCATTGTGACTAACTTAAAAGATAGACATATGCCGTCGCGGACTTTTTTTTAGATCATGTATAGAGGAATAATTCTTTCATACATATTTTTTGTGTATCTTGAACCGTTTTCGCAGCGCACGCAAAGAAAGCCTTCAAAAATAATGATTTTCCCCGTTTTTTACACATTTACCGCTCTGTCTTTGCTCCTATTGGTCATAGCGTAATGTTATTTAGCCTATAGCCTTCCTCGATAAATGGACTATCCAACAAAAAAAGAATTATTCAAATCGCACCGTAGTTTCGGAGATTAGCGCGTTCAAACAAACAAACAAACAAACAAACAAACAAACTCTTCAGCTTATTATATTAGTATAGATAAGCCATCCTTAGCGATAGCTGTAATCTATGTAGAGAGATCTATATAGTTATGATGCATATTATACGAACGTTTCTAATTAAGGGTTTTAAAAATTAAAAAAGAAAACTCACTTTCTTTTTTCTGGGTACCTTAAAATATTTACCATAGGTTTTTATCTTATACATAATCCGGTATTTAGTTATGAACAATGTTAATCTATGTTCTGAAGCTAGTAGATAAGAATGATAACATTAATACCAATTAAATGTCTTACAATACATAAACAATTTCAAAAAATACAAGAATTTTTGTATTATTAAGTAAAATATGAATAAATTGAATATAACACAAATGGATTATAAATTACGTTCATGGGTTATGAAACGCACAGTAATTGTGAAATAAAAAAAAAAAATAATTATAAATAAATGTGTTCGAGAGATAATCAAATAAATCTGGTATTAATCAGATAAAATCAATTATTCGATGGTCGGCGCACTAGGTATTTACCGAATCGGCTTTGGCCCGTGATGCATTATTTGACGTTTTTAGCATTCATAACTGCAACTGCTTCTCTAATCGTGCGTTAGCTCAGTCATAACTTGAATTCACTTTAATGCTGAAGTTATGATCAAGAATTTTATAATAATTTTCAGGAAGCAGCATCTGAAAGACTTATGACATCTGCCAACAACTAAGTTACATAATTTTATATGAAAGAGGAAGAACACTTAGATAACCGAGCAGGAACCTACTATATGGAGTTTGCTGGAAAGCCAGCTGATGAAACTGTCTCTTAAAGTGGATCTCGGTAAGCTTCTTAGTTGGTACTTACTAACATAAGGAATGGTGGCACATAACCTATATCAGACTAATGTTTCGGGTCTTGATTTCGTAAATATATCAATTGTATTATAAAATTAATGCTCAACGAAGTCAATTCTAAACTACTTGATGGTAGAAATTAGGTCCAAAACAAGATGATCTAGCCAGTGTAAGAATTATGCGCTGCACTAGCATCTTCGCGGAAACAGCAGACCAAATTGGTGAGAAGATATTAACATTGGTGTGAACGGTTAAAGATGTAGAGAGGTGTGTCTGCGACAGCGATCGAGACCCGCCTCGACGTTGAGACATTATTACACTTCCACCCTTCGAGCATTTGCAATTGCGACTCCACTCTGTCCGGCCGGCTAAAGCAAGACAGAGGCGGGAGGCATTGTTGACGACACACAATAAAATACGCCCCCAGAAGTACATCGGTACCCTCGGTGACGCAGCTCACCGATAGCTCGCCACAAGCTGCCCTGAAGGAGACTGACGACTGAATGCATTAATGAGGGCATTTATGGCAGTTAAGAGGCATTAAATGCCTCATCAGCGGCGATGGGGTCGTCACTTCCCTAAAGCACTTATTATTATTATTATATTTGGATATTCATTAAAGCGAGTCTTAAACGTTCACTACAGTCGGGTCAATTTAATAGGCCACA
>JAYEAL010000365.1:0-60494 GCA_036419045.1 Scirpophaga incertulas
GTAGACCGCGCTTTGTGCTACGTAATGTTATGATCTAAACATCTGCTTTGTTGTTGCCGCAGGAGTTGCTGTGGCGTTTTGTCCATTGCACACTCTGCCATGTGTGGTTTTCCTTCCTAGCCAACTTTAAGACATGATGGCATTTGTGGATTAGTGTTGAGTGGCTATCTTTTAGGTTTCTTACGTGTTGTCCTATTATACTCCTTAGTATTTCTTTGGTAGCAGTAATGATTCCCAAGCATGTCATATACTTACTTACAGTCTATTTATGAGGCAATCTCGTAGAGTTCTGCCTTGGGCCAGCTCTTCTTGGCTGCTAATTTAAGAAGTGTCTGCATGATGTGCTCCATCATCACCAGCTTCATGCTGTTCAGCCACGTCAACTGGTGGTGCCAAATTGGCTTTGAATGAGATGTTATGTAATACACAACATGCAGATTATTCGTTACACGGCCGGTCGCCTGTAGGGCAGAACCGCATTGCCCTAACCACCAAAACGCCGGGGTGTACCTCTATCCGCGATACACGGCACTACATTAATTGAATATAGATTTACTGGCAAGTGTGTGGTCACCTCCTGAGCAGCAGCAGCAGGTTTGGGAGGAGCGCTCCCCCTATAGCTGAACCAGCCGAGCAAAGCCCAATGGTAGACCTCGCTTCTCTTCGAGCTCGATGACTTACACAGCACACACTTGCTTGCCAACACAATACAAAAACACAATACCACAAACAGGGGGCCCTAATAGGCTGCCAGGACACCTGACATCAACACTATGGCGAAAACGTATCCCGTACGCATACGCGGGTTGTAGGTTACTGTTTTCCCTCGCGCGATAATGCGACTGCTCGGGCGCATCGATTCCCTTAGCATATATACTCGATCTAAGGTACGCCCTCCAATTTATAACACAGATACAATCTTGCTGGCGACATGAGGATGATAATGGAGG
The DNA here is from genome assembly GCA_036419045.1 of Scirpophaga incertulas. Lineage (NCBI taxonomy): Eukaryota > Metazoa > Arthropoda > Insecta > Lepidoptera > Crambidae > Scirpophaga > Scirpophaga incertulas. The sequence goes on from JAYEAL010000365.1 coordinate 951, forward strand.
GTTCGATGTTTGAGCAAACACCTCCAACGTGCTTTTAACAATCCAAAGCACCTTTCAATACAATTTCGTGCTTGTACATGACGAGTTGTATATAGTTCCTCTCTAGAACCTGTTGCAACATTCAATATTGGCGTCATTAGCCAGCCTCTTTGAGGGTATCCAGAATCCCCTAAAAAAATGGTTTTAATTAGATGTCAATCTTGATTAGTTAGCAATATACAGGTTGGATTTTTGAGATAGGATTTGAAGGGCAGGTACATTAGCTGTTATAGTTACAAGAAAACGTTGAAAGGCAACCATTCCTAACTTTGAAAGATACCTATTTTGATCTGCATTCACTGATTTTGGAAAATATATATAAAAATCATTTACCTAATAACCATGTCTGTTCACCGTGTTGATGAAGTTCACGCATGAAGCTTTCTACTTGACTAGATGCCCATATAAAAGAGTCATGAGTGGCTCCACCATATTTTGCATTAACATTCAAAATTTTTAAATTATGAAATGAAATGATGAAAGTACTAAATGGAAAACAGTGTAATGGAAAATAAAGCTTAGTCAATAAAAATTATTTCTGATAAATTAAAGTGTTACCAACTCTTGTCTTATCCTTGATCTTTCTTGTTGTGTTTGGGGAAATTCAATATTTGTCAACATAAAATCACTGTTGAGTGCCTCTACAACAGGGTTTCTTAATGTGTGGTCCACGGACCCCTTAGGGGTCCGTAGCAGGTGTATCAGGGGTCCAGGGGGGGGGGGAGGTGAGTTTGCAAAAATATTTTTCAAAAAATTGTGTGGTGTGGGGCGCGGTCCCGGACTACAAGCTAGCGCGATGAGTCTTTGGCTTTGACCGTTATTGCAGAAGTCAAAAATTGGGTATCGAATGCTATGATTGGCGGTACCCATGCGCAGTATCCCCTCCACTCTGCGGTCAAAGCCAAAGACTCATCGCGCGAGCTGTATGTACGCGTGAGTTCTCGCCGCCGCCGCCTCGCCCCACCACCGCCCGCGCCACCCGCTCGCTCACTCAGTCGCTGCGCGCCGCACGGCACATCGTACCCGCCACTTGCATTGTTTTTAATTACATAATTAGTGAAACGTAAAGGTACGTAAAAAGAGGATTAATAATAATAAGTATTTTTTAATTATACAAACTTACATATTCAATTGTGTAACGTACCTAATTGTATATTACATTGTTTCAGTTTGTTCAAGAAAATGTTAAAGAAACGAAAGTGAAGTGGTTCGATAAAAGGCCCGAATCGTCTGCGTATTTTCAAAAATAAAACAACCTTGGAAAATAACACAAAATAATATTCAAAGGAAAAAATTGGTACACATAACTTTTACATAGAAACCAATGACAACAAAATTCAAAAGTTTTTTCTATCTATCCGTCACAATACACAACGTCACATTTAAAATCATTCGCGTCGGCCAGTAACTTAATTTACTACTGCAATCCCCAACATCCACCCCACCTTGCAGTGCCATATCTATAAAATTTGACAGCAATGCAAAACTATATACAACTACAAATTTAGCCTACAGGGAACCTTCACTGGACGACCACTACGTGTAACAACCGTCTGGCGTTCATCTACCCCCAGTGAAACATCCCTATTATCAACCTCGAGGGGATACAATCGTTGATAAGCTCTTAACTTTTCGCCTTTGCTTGTGCGTAAACGAGCAACTCTACTGTGACCGTCCGCTCCTGGCATTATCTGCAAAACAACTGCGAGAGGCCAATCTAAACGTTTCGTGTCATCACTGCCAATTAAGACAATGTCACCTTCTTTTACAACTCTAGTATCCCTACTTGATCTTCTATTAACGAGCAAAGAAAGATACTCACTCCGAAAACGTTTTCTTATGTCTTCTGTGATTTTCTGTATATAGCGCCATCTTGCGGTTAAAACTGTAGCCTCCGATACTCCAAGCAGTTGTGTTTCCGCACCGACAGCACCCAAAAACATTGCTGGCGTCAAAGGTACTAAACCCTCTGTATCCTGAGCAATATACGTCAAAGGTCTTGAATTAATTATAGCTTCGACTTCATATAGAATGGTTGTTAATTCTGTCTCGTGAACTGACGCTTTGCCCAGAATGCGACGTAGAATATCTTTGATTGTCCTTATCATCCTCTCCCAGAACCCACCCCACCATGGCGCTGACGGCGGTATAAAGCGCCATAAAATTTTGTGACCTTGGGGAGTTTCTGAAATTTTAGTCCAATCAATATTAGCTAACACATTGTTTGCACCCCGGAAATTCGTTGCATTATCGCTATAGATTATTTTTACTGCGCCTCTTCTTGCTAAAAATTTACGTAAAGCAAAGAGAAAATCCTCAGTTGACAGCGACGTGCATAATTCTAAGTGAACTGCCCGATATGTGGCACAGGTGAAGACCGCAATCCAACACTTTCTGCCATCCCGTAACAATAAATACCCAGCAAAATCAATTCCGGTAACAGAAAACGGTTCTCCGCAAGTAACGCGATCCTTTGGTAATGGTGCTTCTGGTGCAGTACAAGGCTTAGTGCTGAACCTCTTGCAAACGAAGCATTGTTGTACAATCTTTTTAGCTAGTCTTCGCACTCCGATTATCCAAAAACTCTCCCGGAGCTTACTAATCAACGTTTGAGATCCAGCGTGTAGAAATTCGACGTGTTTTTGCCTTACCAAACGCTCAACTATAGTAGCCTTACTTGGTAATAATGGGATATATAAAACTGTTTACCTCGTTACTGAGTGTCAAACGGGTTTTAACACATATTAAGCCTTCAGCGTTCTTTGTAGTCTGTATATTAATTCCTGCAAACTCATCTATAACACCAAAATGCTCTATCTGCAAAATCCTTAAGAGACGTGTCTCCGCGTCTTTAAACTCTTTAAACGTGATATCTCCGCCTTTATTTTGACCACGTATCCATCTGAGACACCAAGCAATTGTTCTAACTATCTTTGAATATTTACTAAAATAACATAAACGCTCCGAAAAATGATCTACCGAAATATCTAGCAAACAAGTTTTCTTTACTTCCCTCTCCACTTCTCTACAATCTGGCGTAGGGTTAGATATTGGCCACTCTACTTCTGGTTTTGACAGCCAGTCTGGACCTTCCTGCCATCTACTATTAAACAATTTACCTGGTTCACAGCCTCGTGAAGGCAAATCTGCAGGATTTTGAGTACCTAATACATGTCGCCATTGGTTAACCTCAGTTCTTTGAAGTATTTCCCTAACTCTATTATTTACAAATATGTTCAGTCCAACTTTCCTACGTATCCAGGCTAAGACAATGCTTGAATCTGTCCAATATATTTCTGAACATTCTATCTCTAAAGCCATTTTTACTTCTGAAGCTAACCTGGTACCCATCACTGCCGCTATTAATTCGAGCCTCGGAATAGTTACTGCTTTTGTTGGGGCTAGCCTTGCTTTTGCCATTATCAATTGTACATTTACTTCCTCTTTACTTTCTGATCGCAAGTAAACACATGCCGCGTAGGCAAACTGGCTAGCATCACAAAATATGTGTATTGCATTAATATTTGTACTTAACAAGCTTGTACAGAGACGTCTAGGTATACTATAGGTATTAAGTAAATTTATCTGATTGATCCATGCTATCACCTTAAGTTCTAATTGTTCGGGGAGCTTCGTATCCCAGTTTAATTTCAGGTTCCAGCACTTCTGCAAAATCAATTTCGGTACTATAGTGATCGGACAAATAAAACCTAACGGATCAAAAATACTCTGTGTAATAGACAATAAATATCTTTTCGTTATCTTAGTATCAATCAATTTCATAGTGGGTATTTTCACGTGAAGTGTGTCATATTTTGTGTCCCAAATAAGACCTAAAACTGATGCAGTGACGATTTCTGGGTCCGTTATTACCGGACCTGTTACCCAGCCACGCAAGTCAAATTGACCTTGCAGCATTATATCTTTAGCTTCAGACATGAATTTGTGCATATCTTCGACAGAATCTACGCTTACTACGCAATTATCTACGTAAAAGCATTTCTTAAGCATAATAGTCGTAGGACTCTCTGTAACATTTTCCAAATGGTGTAATATCGTAGCAGCCAGTAGAAATGGCTTGTAGTGACCCCAAAAACCACCCTACGATGTCTGAATGTTTTCATTTTTCTTTCCTCACTATTAACATCATGCCACCATAAAAATTTTAAATAACGTCTATCATTTGGATTTACCGAAATCATTAAGAAGGCTTTTCTGATATCCGATATGATACCAATTGCACCTATTCGGAATCGTATTAACAATTTAGGTATCAATTCGATTAAATTAATGCCTTTTTCTAAGCAAGCGTTTAAAGAAAAGCCCCCTTTTTCTGATGCTGAAGCATCAAAAACCGGTCTTATTTTAGTTGTTAAACTATTTTCCTTCACCACGGCATGGTGTGGTAAGTAGTGTCCACCTTCCGAATCATCATTATCAACTACTTCAATAATGCCTTCAGTTTCCCATTCTTTAAACACAACATCGTATTGTTCCACAATACCTATTTTGTCCAACTTTGATGTCGTTGCGTGTAAACGCTTGACAGCTATATCAAAATTAGTTGGTAAAAACTCTACGGTTTCTTTAAATGGTAATCTTACTTCATAACGTCCATCTAATTGACGCTTTACAGAATTACGAAAGAAAAGCATTACCTCTGCGTCCTTTTCACCCCGATCTTTGACTTCAACATCATCTCGAATTCCTATGGTCTCCAGCTTCCATAAATCTTCCACATCAAATGTACAATTGAGCGTATTTACAGAACAACTATATACACCTAAACTTGGTCCCTGGATTGTCCAACCCAATCTAGTTTCAACTGCCAGAAGGTTACCTTCGATTAGTACTGATCGTCCAGTGAGGAGTGACCCTATAAAATCAGAACCAATTAACAATGCGATTTCCATATCATCATTACAAAAATCAGATAACAAAATACCTTCGCTTTGTAATCTAGACACAATATTATTATTATTCAATCTAGGTATATATCCACATATTGTACGTTGCTCTAATACATTTAATTTACACTCATATGTACATTCAATATTATTTACAGAAATAGAAAATATGTTATGAATCTGTTTCTTAGTAACATTACCACCAAATAAATTATGTACAAGTTGTTGTTTACCTACGGGTTTTAAGCCTAATTTAGACACAACATTACTAGCAATAAACGATCGCTGAGCCCCAGAGTCAATAAGCGCTCTGACATTCACAAATTTGCTTCCATTAGAAATCTTAACTTTCAAAGTTTGCAAAAGCACAGAACATTCGCTGTTGGAAAAATTTGAAATATTTACCTTAGAGTTCATAACTGCATTTACCTCTTTGTTCACCTCATTACACATGATTGGATAATGGCGTTTCGTACAAACTACGCATTTTGGGTGTTTTCTACATGTGAGCGCTCTATGTCCAATGCATAAACAAATCAAACATGCTTTCTTCTTTTTATAACATCTACTCGCTGATCCAATGTCATATTTACTGCCTTACTGCATTCGGAACTATTGTGCCACGTCACGTCACACCACAAACATTTATTTTCAAATTTTGTACATTTTACTTTCGGATCATCCTTCTTGCTTGAAGATGCCGCTAAACATGCTGCCGTCGGAATATTTACTGAGGGAGAAACCCTATCTGATCCATGTGCTACGCTTATCTGCTCTTCAGATTCTACCTCTTTCTTTAAAAACTCTAACATATTTTTAAGGTTAACGTCTTTCCCGCTAGCCCTTGACCTATTCCAGGCTCGTAAAGTGTCTTCTGGTATACACGACTCCACCATCGGAAACAAGAACACATTATACTTTTCCTGTGTCATACCCATTTCCTCAAGAGCTAAAATTTTGGACATTAATTTATCGTACAGAATACGTATTGGCGTAACTCCCCTTGTCTGTACAAGTTTTAAAAGCTCGCGAATATAATGTTGGACAATCATTTCTTCCCTGCCAAATCGCAATTTTAATTGTTCAAGAGCTTTTTCATAGTTTTCGCCCGTGGGCGGAAAGGAACTGATTAGATCCTTGGCAGCTGAACCTGGTTGCATGCATTGTAAAAGGTAGTATATCTTATAGTCTTTATCTAAATTTTCATCTAGATCGATTTTTCTAAACTGTGTCCAAAATCCGAGCCAATTTTCGATCTTACCGTCAAATTTGGGCAGTTCTATTTTTGGCAGCTTTAGAAAAATATTTTTGTTATCTACTGAACAACCGCAACTACTTCCTGCCTTTTGTACAGTGTGCTGAGACTCGCTAGATGCAGGTGTAATAATTATTTTGTTCACCTTACCTTGTATGTTGAAAAAAAGATCAGATTCATACTCATCTGCTGCATCCATATCAATATGTATGGCTTCCATCTCTATCGTCCTCTTGAAGCCATACGTCTAGCAAAGCATTTTGCGTTGCGCAAAGACTTTCATGGCGCAACTTAAGTCGCTCGAACTCTGCTGAAACCGATAATCTGTCTATTGCGGATTCACTGAGTAAATTGAGTAACTTCCCTTTGCATGTCGTGAATTGTCTTCTTTGAATTGTCCTTCGGGCTTTTAGTATGTCAATTTCTTTCACGGTCGCCATAATGAAGTGGTTCGATAAAAGGCCCGAATCGTCTGCGTATTTTCAAAAATAAAACAACCTTGGAAAATAACACAAAATAATATTCAAAGGAAAAAATTGGTACACATAACTTTTACATAGAACCAATGACAACAAAATTCAAAAGTTTTTTCTATCTATCCGTCACAATACACAACGTCACATTTAAAATCATTCGCGTCGGCCAGTAACTTAATTTACTACTGCAATCCCCAACAGAAAGTATGACGAGTCTTATGTTAACTTTGGTTTACTTTCGTGACTGAACGTGATGGAACTCAAAAAACCGCAGTGCTTTTATGCGGAAAAGTGCTTGCTAATGGAAGTATGAAACCAGCAAAGTTGTCAGAACATCTTAAAACTGTCCACCCTGGAAATGTATGTGACAGCATTGATGACTTTCGTACTAAGAAGGCTCGGTTTAAAAAAGCCGGCACTTTACCTAAATTAGGATTCTCCCCGACACAAAAACCATGTCTTGAGGCATCGTACAAGGTTGCTTACCGTATTGCTCAGCAAAAGAAGCCACATACTATCGCGGAAACATTAGTGAAGCCTTGCGCACTGGATATTGTGGAACTTGTGTGTGGTAAGAATGAAAGAAAGAAGGTTGAAGCTGTTCCCTTATCAAACGATGTTATTCATTCTAGAATTGTTGAAATGTCGTCAAATGTTTTAAAGCAGGTTATTGAAGAATTGAATGCTTCACCGTTTCCGTTCAGTATGCAATTGGATGAAAGCACCGATGTATCACAATGCAGCCAACTCTTGGTGTTTGTCCGTTATGTAAAACATGATACGCGTAGTATCAAAGAGGAGTTTCTTTTTTGCGACTCACTTTTAGAAACTACGAAGGCTTCAGATGTCTTTGAAATGATAAAAAAATTTTCATAGCACAAAATGTAGACTGGAAGACTAAACTTGGTAGTATATTTACCGATGGAGCTCCCGCGATGCTTGGTAATACATCTGGTTTTGCGGCTTTGATCAAGAAAGAGTGCCCTCATGTTATAATCACTCATTGTGTCTTGCATCGACATGCCTTGGCTTCACGAACTATGCCTACTTTTTTGAAGGAAGTTATGTCTACATGTGTCAAAATAATTAACTTCATCAGAGCAAGAGCCTTAAACCACCACCTGTTTAAAAAGCTTTGTCAAGAAATGGGTTCAGAACATGAAGTACTTCTTTACTACACAGAAGTTCGTTGGCTATCAAGGGGACAAGTATTGAAGCGCTTGTTTGAGTTGCGAGAAGAAGTGTTACTTTTTCTGAAAAACAAAGAAAATTCATTGTATGAATATCTTGAAAGAGAAGATTTTGTGGAAGGGCTAGCGTACTTAGCTGATATATTTACTCATTTGAACGAGATTAACCTGTCTCTTCAGGGTCTGGCAGTCACCATTGTGGATGCGTCTGAACGGCTGAAAGGTTTTTTAGGTAAACTGCCACTTTGGAAAAGGAGAGTGAAATCAGGTAATTTTGCAAATTTTCCGATGTTGGAAGAGTTGATAATGCAAAAAACACAAAGTGACGGCCACACGACAACAAAGAAGGTACAGAAAGTGGTGTCTAAGCATCTGGAAACATTGCAGACGTCTTTTGAAGGTTATTTCAGCCCAGAGTCGCTTGAAAAAGAAACATGGGTGCGGAGCCCATTTTTAATCGATATTAACAGCATTAGTGATAAGATCTTATTAAAGATGATCTAATTGACATGAGATCAAAAGAAGTTTTGAAAGCTGAATTTCAGGCAAAAGATCTTGGCGACTTTTGGGGTTCCTTAAGTCAAACTTACCCTCTTCTAGTCAAGCGAGCTATGTCCATTTTGATACCGTTTGCTACTACGTATCTTTGCGAGGCAGGGTTCTCGATTCTGATGTCAATAAAGACAAAAAGTCGCAATCGGTTGAACGTCGCAGATGACATGCGACTTGCCTTGTCGAAGACAGTCCCACAAATTAACGTTCTCATTGAGGCCAAACAACAGCACCCTTCTCATTAACTTAGTTCTTAATAATTGTAATGATTAAAGTTCAAATAAATAAAAGTATTTTATATAATATATAAGTACGGCTTTTTTTTATAACAATTTTTTTTTACAGTGGTCCGTAGAGTTGTTTAAATTTCGAAAGGGGTCCGTGACTGGAAAAAGTTTAAGAAACCCTGCTCTACAACTTCCCTAATACAACGACTGGCTGTTCGCTGTGGCAAATATTGAGTGACCCCCACGATCCTCTGGTATGATCCTGTAGCTAAGAAGCTTAGCGTACACAGCACCTACAAAAAAGAAACATAAAACGTTACTTTTTATAACTCTAAAACTTATACCACTTCAATTTTAAATTAATAGTAGACTTTATTTACCTTTATTTCCAAAGGGGTCACTCTGGATCCTTTCAATGATGTGTGATCACGTTAATCACGACAAACATTTTGAAAAGTAACTTTGTCCAATCGAAATCTTTCGATGAACAACAAATCCGGAATTTCATAAATTTTTTGTAATTTACGCCTACAAACATTCCTTCGGTGCTTCCTGAGCCACACTTCTTCATTATGCGCTGCCCATAATAAATTTAGTGTATGCATTTTTTAATATATTACAAACAAACACTATTTAAACTATTTATCAACATGCACTAGAACCAGCTGATGAAATAGACGCCATTTTGTAGCGTTAACTACAAGTGTTTGGCGTTCGCTCATTTTCGTACGCTCGCAGTCGAATTTATCTGTCAAAGTGCCACTTGGCTAGGCTTTCCATAGAAAATAATGTAAAGGTTTCGTTTCACCGCATAGATAAGATTAACATTTGGCTACGAATTTTTTGTTCTATTCGTCTGATCGTAATACGTAGCGTAAGCTTATGTCATTTCCATACATTGAGGATTCTATTCTAATAGCGTTTCTGCCGTTTGTCTAGGGCAGTGGTTCTTAACCGGTGGTCCGCGGACCACTGGTGGTCCCTGGAGGCATTCCAAGTGGTTCGCGAAGATATCCTAATAATATGTAACGTGACGTAATGAATCGAGTCGAAACAAAGCGAGCCGCGCGCGGCACTAGTCCGAAGGCGAAATGCGGTGCACGAGGGCGGGGGTGGGGTGGCGGTTTCGTTCGTCCCATTCGTTCTTTGTTTTAGCGGCGCGCGGCGCGGGTTGCAATCTTCATTCTCATTCGTCACTTGTGACGTCGACTACGTACTGAGCGGTTGGATTTTATAACGTGGCCTTGAGACAGTGACGACTTCGAAAGCAAAAAGCAAATATCTTTAGTCTACGAAGGTAGTTATAGTAAAAAACTATTTTAATTTACCAGAAATTACTAAATTATTGCCATCTTCATTCGTGAATATTAGTAATATGACCATACCTGCAGGTCTTAAGTTAGCTGACCCGAATTTTAATATTCCGTCGGTCGTTGACTTCCTGGTAGGAGCAGAAGTATTTTGGAACGTCTTAGGAAACAATTCCATACATTTAGGAAAAAGATTACCTACATTGTGTGAAACTAAATTTGGCTGGTTAGTGCCAAACGTTCTGGAAATGACAATGTTTCAGCATTTTGCAAAATACCACCGTCAGCAATAAGTAGCGCTTTGATCATGTCGGGCCAATTTAAATCTTTACAAGGCAAAGTTATAAACCAAGTAGGAGCTCCGAGACTCCTAACCATCGCAATTAATTCTGAACAACACCGCCTCCAATAGGAAGCAGAACCTCTTATATTTCTCAAAGTTAGGTGCATGTTCTCCACTAGTCCTTGATACAGGAAACAGAAACACTAAATTTCGCACGAAAGTATTCTACAACAGACAAGGCAAAAAAAAGGTAGTCATTTCTGTGGAATCGTTTGTTTGAACCCATTACTTTTGCTTGAAAATAGTCCAGAGCTGTAATTAAAATATCTCTTTCTTCACTAAAGCCGTTTTTACCATCAGGAAACAAAAAATACCACACTAATTCCTCCATTCTTCATTCCCGCTCTAAATTTAAGGGAGGAGCGGTTTTACGGGTGATTTCTGCTAACCTCACTTCAGTCTCTACATCATGGTCATTGACAGTAACAACGTTATTCAAATCAGGAACCCCTTCGTCAATAATATGAAGCATGCTGGTTGTATACAGAGATTTTTCTATGACTTTGGGGCAAGATTGAGTTAACACCTTGCGATTGGGTTGGATGACCAGACGGAGGCATATGATCTTGAATACTACGGGCTGAATTCTCAATATTTGACTGTTCGTCTGTCTGATTTTCCAACTGTTCTATTCCTGGTGAAATAATTATCGGAGTAAGTGAATACACGTTTGAAATTATGGAATTTGTAGAACTGTTTTTATTACTATTACACTTCTCATCAAAAAAATCGAAACACCTTGCAAGTTTACGTTTTGTCAGGATTATCAGAAAAATGTGTACATTTAGGAATAAATGTTAAATGTCGTTTAATAGTGAGTAATATGAGCTTATCAAATCTTAATGTTAATGTTCTAAATTTAAATGAATTTTTCATAGGTAATCGTATTTTGTTAAATGAGTCATTTTTATTCCGTATGGAGTATAAAGGAAATGGATAAAACAACACACGTAAATGAAAAAAAAAGGTAAAAAACGTTTATTTAATAACTTGTATTCCCTCCCCGAGCTCTAATTACTGCTTCCATACGGTTCTTCATCGATCGGATGAGAGTCACGATCACATGCTGTGGTATATTGTCCCATTCCTCTTGGATTGCATCTTGCAGCTGGCTAAGTGTTTCTGGGGCAGGATCTCTTGCTCGAATTCGTCTCTTTAATTCATCCCACAGATGTTCAATGGGATTCATGTCCGGGCTTCTTGCTGGCCATTCCATAATAGAGATATCGACTTCGTTAAGATAATCTCGTACGACGCCCGCGGTGTGAGCCCTAGCATTGTCGTGCATGAATATGAAGCCGTTGCCAATAAAATGTGCATAGGGCATCACATGAGGCTCGAGACACTCTTCGACGTACCGATGACAGTTTAGTGCAGGCAGACGTGGCCCAGACACAAAAGCAAGCTCTGTCTTACCGTCGGCGCTGATTCCTCCCCAAACCGTCCACGAACCGCCACCATAGCTGACCTTTTCTTCAATGCAGCATTCTGCATAGCGTTCTCCGTCTCTTCTGTAGACCTTGTTCCTTCCGTCGTTACCATACAGCATAATTTTACACTCATCAGAAAAGAGAACTTTGCTCCACTGTAGGTATGACCAATTTAGGTGCTCACGTGCAAAGTTAAGGCGCGCTCTTCGATGGTCTGCAGTTAATTTCGGCCCATTTGCTGGCTTATGCGGTACCAGTCCACGATCCTTCAACCTTCTTCTAATTGTAGAGTCACTTACAGCCACCCTTCGTACAACACGAAGCCGCTGCTGCAGTTGAAAAGCGTTAAGGCGTCGATTTCTTAAAGAAGTTGTTACAATAAATCGATCATCTCGCTCAGAAGTGACCCGATTCCTGCCAGATCCTGAACGGCGCGTGAGCAAACCAGTCTCCCGATAACGTTTATAGACTCTATGAACAGATGACAGGCTTAGATGCAGTCTTGCAGCCACAACACGCTGACTAAGGCCAGAATCCAGCAATGCCACAACTTGGCGGCTTCTGTGGCGAAGTATCCATACATTTTAGAAAAATAACCTTTTTTCAGACGTCCCAAAGTCACAGTATTGAAATAAAAAACAAAAAGTTTAAGGATAGGCGCCAATTTTTAGTTTTTAAACGCTAAATGTACTCCAACCCTAAACACACATTTGTCTCAAAACAGTGATTCATTTCGTTTATAAGATAAACAAATGAAATTCTAATTTTGAATTTAGAATTTTCGCTTATTACTGTAATGGCCAAACTGCCAGCTATACATTTATGTTTTTTTTTCATCGTATGAATTTTTTTTGTGTTAAATTCGGCAGAAACAATGAAAACGGAAGTGTTTCGATTTTTTTGATGAGAAGTGTATATAAATTTCTTCTTAAAATGGCATACAACTTTTCTATACTGTTAAATCGCATGCAGCAAGCTGTACCCCTTGATGGAGCTTTACACCCTTTAACACCGCGGGCATGGGAATCAAACAATCAATATGATGGCATTTCCGAACGATTTCTGCAACGCACTGCAACTGTAATAGCATTGCAAATTAATATTCCATCCTTGTTAGCATCACCTTCAAAAAATTGCCGTAAAGCATTTTTTAAGTTAGGGAAACCTTCGCTATACTGTTATCGTTCTCAATATGGCCATTAAATGCTGCTTGATAATTTACGCAAACATTTACAGCCCGCCCATCGAAAATAACAGCTAGTAGTTGGCACCGACTTCAAACACAAAAGTAGGTATCTAGCATATATAATAATATTTTATTTAATTTATTAGATAATAGGTTTAAACAAGAATTTACATATTGTAATTATGTAAATAGATCATTGCATTATTGTAATTAGGTATCAAAATAGTTTATCATATAGTAATTAAATCATTGGTTATGTTTATTTTATATATAATTGGCTATTTTGTTTAGTTGATTTTTGTACTGGAGTTTGTATACTTAGATTGAATTCATAAGTATAGGTAGTTAACAGTTATTTTTTTCTTTTTAGTTCGTAGGTAATTTTTAAGACGGTTTTTTATTTTCTTTTTAGGTTATAGGTATTTTTTTTTTGAAGGCGGATTTTTTTATTTTTTTCTCTTTTATCGCCTTGGTTCATCTTTATTGTTAGAATCTGAGTGCTCAGAATAGGGTACAAATTGTTTATTGTTATAATCACTCGCTTATATAGGTGTCAATCAAAGTAGAACTGTTATCATAACGTGGTGTAGCTTGTGAAGTTGCAACTGGTCCTGATGATGCCGTGTATTCCTTGGTAACTGATGTCATCGGGCTTGAATACAGAGACAAACCTTCATCGATTGGTTCATCATCAATTTGCATAATTACGTCTAAATAAGCATCAGATGTTAATGGACCAGCAGCCAGTATAACAGGCATACTTTCAATAGACTTCTTTGTGAAAAATATCATGTCATTTTGATGGCTTCGGCTGCTAGCAGCTTCAATAATTTTTTTCACACTCGACATTTTCCTTGTCTATAAATAACAATAATCCCATTAAAATGCAGTACAATTTTTTTTACAATATTAAGTACCTAAGCCATTCTATATATCATTATAAAACCATTTTTATATATACATTTTATTATGTTTTTGTTTATAATATATTTGTATTTTTGAAAGTATAAGGTGAGGTTAGGTTATTTTATTATATGTGATATAAAAATTTTCTATAAATTGACTACTTTTTTAAATAGCGGTCTCACAAAAATCTCTACTGGTCGACAGGAACTATTCGACTATACGTAGTAAGTACATCTTACGTATACCATAATGAGTAAGTATTGTATCGTATCCCAAGTTAAAAACTTTTGTGGGCAACTCCCGAATCAAGAATAATTTTTCACAATGAAAAATGGCCAACTCCATCATTGCACTTTTGCAGGTTATTGGTAAACTTACCAACAATTCCCTGTGTTTTTTCAGGTTAAATTATCTGTTATTTATACCCGTTGACAAAAAAATAAACACTAGCCTCATATCTCTCACGCCGCCTAGAACAAAATGGCCGCTATAACGGGAGTAAGCCACTTTGACGCGTTGCTATGCCAGTGTTGGGAGTTGCCCATTTTACGTGCAGGCGATTTTTTCAGTAACTTTGATAGCTAGGAGCATGGGCTTAGCGAGGGAGAGGCAGAGGGGGGGCAACTGCCACCCCTTAGCAGGCGGGCGGGCTGGCGAACTGAGCGAACTTGGTAGTCGTTCGTTCCTGCCGCGCCACCGCCGCCGCCGCACGCGCGTAACAACAAACAATATTTTGTACACAGATTCTGTAGGTATTCAATCTTTGTCTCGGTGCTCCGCTCATAACGTCTATCCGTAATTATCGTGCAATTCACTGGTGCTCGGGTGGGTGTGTTGGACGACTGGTGTTTGTTTTTAAAAATGGATATATGAAAGTTTTTCAAAGGTTATTTTTTATCATAACAGTTAATTTTAGAGTAATTATGATATAATATTTACTTAAAAGCGCGCGATTTTGTTTTAGGGACTTTAAAAAGGGAAAAAGCAGAAACTAGTAGTGAAAGTAGTGATGACGAGAAAAAGGTTGAAAGTGTATCAAAAAGTTCGCTGGCGCTGGCTCAAGCTAGATCTTCTAGAGTTGAAAATATACCTGAAGTGGCTGAAAATGAATTCGTTTGTGATAACGATCTAGGAAAATGGGTAGGGCGAACTTCTTTGACGACCATGACCACAAGTCAAAAATTAGGTATGCTTAAACGTTGTTGGGTGCCCCCTGAAAATTACGGCTTTTCTAAGGATGCCAAAGCTGCTGATCTGCAGCGAAAATTCAATCATAGCGCTTTTCGAATGAGCATCTGCCAGCCTTCAGCCTGATGTCTTTGCACCCTAATATAATGTTATCAATGACCCTAACTGATTTCCAAGAGAATTGCAAAGCATTCACCAATTTTTACGAGCTCGCTATCGAGCGCCATGAAACGGAATTGTGGTATAAATTGTGGAAAGACAAGGGAATTCCAAATGAAGAATTAGAGAAAATAGATTTTACCGATACGCTTAAAGAGGCAAAAACTTTCTTCCCCGCCATAAAGAGGGCCATACTTATTTTACTGGCGCAACCATGCACCACGGCCAATATAGAACGGTCTTTTTCCACCTTACGGCGAATAAAAACGTGGTTGCGGTCTACAATGTCAGAAAACCGTTTGAACGGCCTATATATGTTAAGCGTACATAGGAAAATGTTACAAGAAAAGAAAGACGAAGTCATTAAAAAAGTTTTAAATAGATTTTGTGAACAACCACGCAGGTTAATGTTTAAGTAATAAAGCTATTCTATTGCTGGTTAAAATTCGTTTTTTTATTGTTACACTAGCTGACCCGCCGGACGTCATCCTGCCCAGTAATCAATCCTACACCTACCCTACCCCTATGTATGTGTTATTCTGGGTCTTCAGCTACCTACATACCAAATTTCATCGTAATCTGTTCAGTAGCTTTTGCGAGGAAGAGGTAACAAACATCCATCCACACACACATTCACAAAATTTCGCATTATTGACCTCTAAAAACCTTAAAAAATCAATTCAGTCTAGGATTTTCTCAACCTGGCTGTACAAAATCCTGGCTACGCCCTTGGCTAGGAGTTGGCCGATTTTGCATACTGCAACTTGGCGTTTTTTCAAATATGATTTTGGGTCAAAAGTGGAGTTAGCCAGTTTGCAGATTAAGCCGTCGAATGTCATATTTCCTCATTCAAAATATTAAAGCTGTGGTTATTGTTAAATTAAAACAATATTTGTTTTACATATTTATACACAATATGAATTTTAGAAAAACGACAATTTGTAACCATAGGAAGGTTGCAGACAACGCTCTATATACCATGCCTTGACAGTTATAAGCAACCAAAACTACTTCAAATAACGTCAGATCACTAAAACTAAGAATACCAGTAACTGTTCCATTTCTATCTGATTTTATTGCTGTTTCACTTTTCAAAATATCCTAATAAATGACGGAAATACGTCAGTGTTTCTAAAATTAAAATCTTTAAAACGGCTCTCCTGAACATTTCACCTTTTGTATTTTTTAACCGCCGATGTGCATGCATTATTAACCCTAAAAAATAAAATACAGTCACATAATATACCTACATATTTTAAAGCATTAGCTACTTGTGCACAACTATTCGCAAGTCTAGAAGAGTCAGAGGACTGCCAAAATCGGCGGCTACAACTAACACTTTACAGATATTAGCTTCCTCTTCTTCAGTAAGCCGAGTTGGGCTTGCAGGAGTCTGAGGGTGCTTGTTGTGCAACCTGTCCAACAATGTTCTACGTGGGATGCCAAACATCTTTTCAGCCTCATAAGACGACATCGTTTTCCCTTTCAGTGCTTTCACAGCGATGTCTATCAAATCTTTGGTATGGGTAGAGAACATAAGCTTTTGTAGTCATTCTTGACTGTACGGCTTTGTTTTATCAAAAAAGGACCACAAAAATCCATGCCTGTTTTTTGGAAAGGCAGAGCAGCTCTTTCGTTACTCTGTCGTTGGATAGTGACCCCATAAGTTGTTTTGAAACTTCAGCCTTCAGTCTAAAACATTTTACACATTTATGCAAAATCTTTTTATTTTCTCGGATTCCATTTACAACCCAAAAATGTTTAAATAAACTGGCAAAAACTAATTTGTTGCCAGCATGTAACAAACGTAAGTGTTCGTTTTCTATAATTTTTTCAGTTATTTTTGAATTTTTGGCTAGAATAATAGGATGCCGTTGTGAGTATGGCAATTATGAGATTTGCAAGCGACCTCCAACTCGAAGGAGTCCTGTGGCATCTAAAAAAGGATACAGTGCCTTAAGGGCATTATTTTTAATAGGTTTGTTACATTTTAGCAACTCAATGTCTTCATAAAAATGTTTTGTTTGATCACCTTTTATTATTAACATGAACGCATTATTTAATTTTTTTACAGTCAATGCCCCATTTTGCTTATTATTGCGTAAACAATATGCATTTACACGTTTTAGTTTAATTAAATTAGAATATTTTTCAATTTTAAAACATTCAGTAAAAGAAGAACTAACAGTGACAGCCAGAAACAACACTTCCCGTGGATCATGGAACTTCAATTCAGGTAAGTCTTTAGGTATTTGTAAGTGTGATATTGTATTAATTTTATAGCTTAATTCTGATAAAAAGTTAGGTCCATGCCACCACAATGTACATTCTTGTAAAAATGTGCGTTGATGCCTCTAGACAAATATCAGCTGGTTTATGTGTAGTTTCAACATATTGCCAAGTGCAACTCTCGGTGAGACTATTTATTTGCATCACACGGTTGGCTACATACGCATTAAGTTTAGTAGGTTCTATTTCCAACCATGCCAACACTACCTAAGAATCAAGATATAGAATAGTTTGTATGTCAGCATTAAATTTTATTTTTAATTTTTCTTGTACTCTTATGCATAATTTTGCAAGAAGAAGGGCACCATAATTAAAACCATAATTCTATACGTGGGACAGATAAGTTTGAATTGATAGGGTTGACGCGAGACTTAAAGCATAACAAGTTAACATTTCAACATTTAAGTCATGCACGGGCCAGCTCATTAGAGATTAATTCTCTAAGAGAGAGACTGATAGGCAACGTGAACTCAACCCTCCAGGCAGTGTCTGATTGGGGCGATGCCAATTTGGTTGAGTTCAATGCCTCTAAAACCCAAGCGTGTTTGTTCACCGCTAAACGGAGTGCCTTTCATCTAACTCCGACTTTCCGAAATGTAACCTTGCCGATAACAACCACCTACAGCTCCTCGGCATGGATATTTCGTCCAACCTAAGCTTCGGGGATACATTGAGTCCTTGGCGAAAACTGCAGCTAAAAAGCTTGGCATTTTATCCAAAGTTAGGCGCTACTTCACTGCAGAACAGATGCTCAACCTATATCAAGCCCAAGTTCGATCCTGCATGGAGTACTGCTGCCATCTTTGGGACGGTTCTGCCCGCTATCAGTTGGCTGCCTTGGACTCGGTAGAAAGGCGAGCTAGAAAACTCATCGACGACGAAATACTTATAAACTCACGTCTTCAGAGTCTAGAACACCGTCGAAGAGTTGCTTGCCTTTCGGTTTTCTATAGGTTGCATTTCGGAGAGTGTGCGTTGGAATTACATGAGTTAATTCCACCCGCTCCTTTCCACCACCAGTCAACCAGACGTAGGCTTAACTACCATCCTTACGTGGTGGACTATCCTCTTACACGTACAAAACGGTTCCAGTCTTCGTTTTTAATACGAACAGCTAAGATGTGGAACTCTTTGCCGACGTCTGTGTTCCCGAACAATATATCTTACGGTCTTCAAGTCACGAGTGAATAGGCATTTGCTAGGTAAGCGTGTTCCATCCTAGTCCTCATCGTCACTTACCATCAGTGAGATTGTGGACAAACGCAAACCTATTTTAAATAAAAAAAATAAAAAAAAAAAACATTTTATTGTGCTATTTGAATTTACAATTTGCAGATACATATTGCAACCATAGGACTTTTGTGAGCCATCTGCAAATCCGATCAGTTGAATGAGCGTCGCATTATGTACAGCTATGTTTCTAGGTATCTCGTTAGCCTTCATTGCAGATAGGCTATGAGCAAAGTTTTGCCATTGTTTTAACAATTCAGCAGTGAGAGGTGTGTCCCAAGATAGTTTGAATAACCATATATTTTGTAACAAATTTTTTCCAGTAATTAGCCCAGCCAATCCTAACGGATCAACAAAAATCACGCTTAGTGTATTGTTTAGGTATATATTTTTGAGGGCATTCGAATTTTAAAATATCATTTTTAACTTCATATTTTAGACCTAAGGTCTTTACAGATATATCATCTTTGTCAAGATCTATTTTATCAAAATGTTGAAATGCTGTCGGTATGTCTTGAAGAATCTCTTCGGTGTATGAACACCATTTTTGAAGCTTAAAACTGCCAATTCCGAGTAATTCTATAAGTTGTTTTTTAATTAAGAGCAACATAATAATATTATCATGACCATGAACATGAACTTCCACGTTCGCAGCAAGCAGGGATTTAAATATTTACTTTTTCATAACTATGTATTACCTAATCATCATGGCAGTAACCCTAGGGTTGTGTAGGAGTGAGGCAGAGATCACCATTAACAATGGGATAATTAGGATTGTTGGTACTGATAACTGTACAGTTATCCATGGTGATACTTTAATCTCTTTGATGAAGGATGAAATTAAGAATACCCTGGTATCAGAGAAACCTATGTTTGGACTAATACACTGGAGATGTGGCATTGAGCAAGGAACAATAGTATCATTTTTTGAATGTGCTGACTGTGGCATATATTGTGTATACAATCAATACATTGAGAAATGTGCAAGTGTGTCTATACCAATATTGACTGGTATTGTCTCCTCAGTCTTAATGTTTCTACTAATCATCCTGATATCTAATACGGTACTGAAGAAGAAGATAAGTAGCTTCTTATTTAATATTGTTATTTATATCTTAATGAGGTCTGATAGGAACAGGGCACAAAGGATTAATAGATATAATAAGATATCAAATCAAAAGTTAGAAGTTAAATTTAGAGATATCAAATATACTAATCCTATAATAATGGAAGAGATAATCAGACGAAGGCTTGTGTTATCTGGGAGGAGCTCAACTGATGAAGAGATATATGCAGAAGTATTATATAATAGATCTGCAGACTATAGAGAAGCAAATAGGTTGCTAAGGTTATCTGAAAAGAGAATTGAGCTTCGTGAACAACAAAGACCAGTTCCCCCTCCAAGAGCTCTGAATATATCAAATAATATATTAAGAGGTACTGCTATACTTGCAGCAATACCACAGCCCACGTACCAGTGTGACCAGATGATGTATTTCAAAGCAATGGAAGAATATGCTATAATAGTAAATGCTTTGACCTCTCAACATATTCACTTATGATTTCAGATGGCCAAACAGTATGCTTCAATGATCTTGAGAACAACCGACTCTCAATTAAAATAAATAATATATATAATATAGAAAGGTATAGTAAGCTGTATGAAACATCCAGCTACAATATAACAAATAAGATGACTTGGAATTGTTATGGCTCAGGCAAATGTTGGTATGGATCTGAATGTGGGAATGGGTACAAGCTGAATGTTCTCAGCAAAGATAGTGAGAACCCTCATGGTTATGGCTGCCATATGACATCAATATCTTGTAATGGGTTATGTACTCATGGAGTGTCTTGTGTGTGGTACAGGTGGGAGGTCAAACCAGATCTATCTAAAACTGCAAAAGTATATCAATCTGTATCATCAATGTGGGAAACAGAGCTCCTGATAGATTACAAAAATGTTTCTCGAAGAATTATCTTTAATACGAATAACCCTAAATTTGATTTGAATAATATATTAAATTATGAAATGTCCCATATGCCCATAAATGTACATAGTGTCATATATGAGAACCCACTAAACAAAGGTGGTATATTAGAATATAATAAGATGTTTTATAATGTAGATGTAAGCCCACATAATTTACCAAATAAGAATATGATAGGTGATATACAGATTTCTGATGATGACAAGATAATCTTCTATACTGACAATATTGATTGTGTTTTTACTGTATCAAAATGTGCCTACTAGCGCCATCTAGGCTTTGTAATGTAAATTAAATGTTGATATGTCATTGTGTTAAATAAATAAAGTTAGTCTGTGGTCTGCATTGAATCCGACGTGTTTTATTAAGAGGTTATGGGCTATCACGCCAATCACAGTTATTTTAAAGTTTAAAATAGTGATTATATCGTAAATTTTTCGACACGATCGCGTTGTGCAAGATGTCGACAAATTATTTAGCCAGTGTGCCTAAACTAAAAGGCAGAGAGAACTACGATGAGTGGACATTCGCAGTGGAAAATGTGCTCGTTTTGGAAGGCATGTTACATTATGTGAAGCCGGTGGTTGGAAAGGAAATAAAACCTGAAGACGATGCTAAGGCAAGGGCCAAGTTGTGTCTAACCATCGATCCAACTTTGTACGTGCATATCAAGAAGACTACGACTTCGAAAGAGTTGTGGGATAAACTCAAATCTCTGTTTGACGACTCAGGTTTTTCGAGGAAGATTACGTTATTGCGTCACTTGATTTCAATACGGCGAGAAAATTGCGAAGATATGACCACCTACGTGACTCAAATTTTGGAAACATCTCAAAGATTGAGTGGTACTGGTTTTGAAATAACCGATCAGTGGATTGGATCATTAATGCTTGCAGGATTACCAGAACGTTTTTCGCCAATGATAATGGCCATAGAACACTCTGGTATCGCAATCACGGCTGACGTCATCAAGACGAAATTGATAGATTCAGAGCCATTAGAGATGGGAAATGGAATGACATCGAACGAAACGCAGAATACTGAATCGGCATTTGCTTCAAAATGGGTTAAGTCAAAACCAAAACATGGCAAACCCATTCAGAGCGGAAATGGCGGGAAGTCTATGTCAAATGTCACAGTGACAGGCGGAAATAAAAACATAACCTGCTACAAATGCAAATCTCCGGGTCATTATCGTAATCAATGTCCATTGTTAGAAAAATCGAACAAAAACAAAACCACAAACGCTTTTAGTGCCGTTTTTCTTAGTGCTAAATACAGTAAAGACGAGTGGTACGTGGATTCAGGAGCGAGTGCCCACATGACTGCTATTGCAGATTATATTTATCCTGGTATATAAAATGTTTCATCAGCTAATTGCAAATAATTTGGTAATTTCAATGCCTTAATATCTATTATAGGATATTGTGGTAAAATGGCTGTAATATTTACTACAATTAAACAATTAATATTGATTTTGAATGGCACTTTACATGACTGGATTTCCAAATAGATAAATTTAAATTTGTTTGCACATTGCCTATGCCAATTACACCAGCTTGACCCTTAACGGTATGTATTTTTAATAAGTTAGCTAATTTATTCGTTATAAATGACGCCTGGCTGCCAGAATCTAGCAATGCATTAGCATGCAAGGTTTCACCATCAGGTTTAATTAATTTTACTATTACTGTTGGTAATAACACTGTTGATCCATTGCTTTCAGATAGCAGAGTGACATTCGGAATGGATACTGGAGGTGGTATTGTACAGAGCTGTTTGTTTTGCAGTTCATTGAGAAGCTTTATTTGTCAAGTTTATTTGTCAACCTTCACCCTTTAAATAGGTGCGCAGATAATACAGTTTTTCCACAATCGATAAATAATAATTATTATTGATAAGACTGTTAAATAGATTCAAAAATGTTTTGAACTCTGAGCATGACTTATCGTCATCAGTTGGCATTTCCATGAGCGGAGATTTAATTTTGGAGCTATTTGATACGTGACATGGCTTCAGCACCTTTTGTAATGCCGCAATGCAAGCTGTTATACGGGACTTCGGAATTTAGTTTTTAAAAAATAATATTTTCACACAACACTTTTAATTAAATGAATTACAAAGGAAACTGTAGAATTAAACTTATAAAATATGGAAGTAAAAAAATAAGGAAATCAAGGCAACCTTTCTGATCCGAAATCTAAGTTGAACTGCTCTGGCTCGGGGTCGGAATGTAGAACCCCATACAGGTTCTATGTATAACATCCCACTCCTTAAGTGAAAACTTACGGGAAGAAAAGTAAGTTTTAGAAATTAATTTATGCGTAGTCGCGGTGCTTCTTGTCTAACAGGATCTTCAAGATAAATAGTAAATAGTGTTTTTGATAAAAAAAACAAGACTCTAACATCAGTATATTACTTTATGTTATTTTTACTATTTTCATTATAACTTTTCTTTTTATAATTTCATATATATTCAAAGATAAAATGATTAAATGTATACCATTTATGAAAAATTATCAGAAAAACAACAAAAGTGGCAATTCCGATCATTTTTCGGAATCATTTTTTTCGATCATCTTAGATAAGACTAAGTATGTGACGTTTACTATTGTCAATCGCAATCTTCCTTCATCCCTAACACTTACTGCACATGCGAACAGCCTGCGTATCTAAAGACGATTGCCATTGTCAGGAATTATCTTGTGCTACAACTTTAAAGTATCTGGGTATCATGTTGGACGCTAACCTGAATTTTCAATCCCACCTTAATCTATTAGCAACTAGAATCAGGAAGTTGATATATATATTTAAGACTCTGAGACATGCAGCGAGTAAGCCTGTTGTAAAAACTGCGTATCTCTCCCTATGTCAGTCCTTGCTGGGATACTGCATCTCTTCTTGGGTGGTTGCTGTTTAAAACCCATACATTAAAAGTTGAAAAGCAGCACAGAGGGCAGTCCTAAAGGTTGGTGCTTTTCTCCCCATTCTCACCCCCACAAGCGAAGTGTACAGTTATTGGAGGGTACTTACAGTACGCCAGCTATTTTTGCTTGCTATTATTCTTCGCAAGCACTCCCAACTCCCATTATGATCCACATCTCAACCTCGATAGACGTAGGAGGAGTGCTGTTTGTACCATTCAACCATTTAGTACATCATTTGCTCAGAGATTTGCATGCTTTCTAGGTGACTACTTGTATAATAAAATCAATGCTATACTTAAAATTTACTCCCTCTCGTTACATGGATGTAAGGACAAGGTTACCATGTGGCTGGCTTGATCACGATTATGTAGAAACTGAAAACCTAATAACTTTGCCCAGATAAAATATTAAATACACATAATAATTAAAACGGCTAACAATTGAACTGATTAATAGTGTAACATTTTTCCTATGTATATTCTACAAAATAAACTAACCTACTTACCTAACCTAATCAACTCACACATACATTCTTATACACGACATCATTCACAGTCATTTTTTTGTTGTTTAAATTTTATTGTTTTTATTTTATTTTCGTTTCACTTACCTATTTGTATTGGCTCATTTTTAGTGCTGAAAAGCTTATAATTAATAATTTTGTTAATCACTTATCACATCAAGTTCTATACGGGTTACCTGGCGGACAAGGAGTGCGAGCCTGATGACCTGTAATACAGGCACACGCGTGCCTAGCATAGGCATCAGTCTCACACAAACATTATTTCATACATAAGTATTCTGTCAACTATTATCTTAAAAACTGTTTGTGATGGAAAATAAAGATTTATTATTATTATTATTATTATTTTTCATCTAGGGATGGAGGAGTTATGCATCCCCTCGCCCAACTGCTTTAGACTAAGGGGGCAAACTCAGCAAAACTTGAACGGTTCTGCGAAAGACCGATAAGCTTGCTACAGAGTTCGCCTAAGCATAGATCTAAGTTTCTGATTCATTAGCGTTAGTGCCTCCAAATCGGCAACACCTTAGTTAAGTTAGGTTATAAGTTTTAATTAAATTTGTAGGTTTTCATACGCTTCGAAAACTTAACTACCTACTTTTAAGAATCTTTCCTTAGGAACTTCATGTGGCACCAATGTCTCTTTAAAATTATTATGACTATATTTTTCACATGTTCTACATTCTTTTACATGGTTAACAATATCAAGTTTCATTTTCTCCCAATAGAATAATTGCCTCGCACGAGATAGAGTTTTTGATATACCAAAGTTACCTTTGTGAACAACGTCAAGAACATAGGATTTAAGCGAATCTGGTACAATAATTTTATCTTCAAGAAATAGTAAACTTTCTTGCATATATATTAAATGTTTGAACTTTTCATAGTGTTTATATTCTTTACTAACAACTTTTGGCCATCCTTGATAGTAAAAATTACAATTTTTATTTAAAACTTTATCATTATAAGTGGCATCTCTAAAGATATTTTTTCTTTTAGGAAACATTGGTAAATATATAGATACAGTGTAAACCATTTGTAACATTTCTTTGTCGTATTCTGTAATATCTAAGCTATTTCTTGATAGCATATCTGCAAAATGTATTAATTTACCAGGAACATAATAAACATTTAAGAGATAAGTAATTTTATTCTTAATCTTTTCAATCTGGGTGATCCTAGTTTGTTTATATGCTTTAACGTTATTGCAGTAATTGGCTTATAGTTAGACTGAACATCAACTTCGGTACCATAAATATATTTATGAGACTTTTACAACAACCGAAATACAACCGAAATAAATAGCCAATAGTTCCTTCTCGGTCTGTCCATAATTTAATTCTGTGTCATTCATTGCTCGTGATGCACATGCATTAATCTCAACACTTTATAATCATCACATTGAAATATGCAGTATCCAACACCATATTTGGAAGCATCGCATTGTAAAATTACTTTTTTGTTTTGGTTGTTTATTTTGAGTCAAAAGAACCAAGAGATGGTGCTGTACTTGCTCTGCATTTTAGTTTTTCAAATACTACATTATGAACAATTTACATAATGGTGCCATTAAATCTCCCATATCTGGTGCATAACGCCTTATATGACTAAAAGAGCCTATCATGCTTTTTAGCTGTTCTTTAGATGTTGCGAGCTTTTAATTTAATCAGAGTCAGTTCTATTTTTATTTAGAGACATACCCTGTTCATTAAAAATTTGGCCTACATATTTTACCTCATTTTGTCTAAACTGAAACTTTTCTTAAATAAATACTATGCGAAGCTCACGCGCTTTATTAACTACACTTGCCAGTGCTTTATCATGCTCGGATAGACTAGTACCCTTAGCTAAAATATCATCAGCCCGACAAATTACATTAGGAATATCAAAATGTGACAATGGCAATGTGACAATGTGACAAACCATTTGATTAAAATATTTAAAAAATCTGTTGACTCTGGAGAGGATCCTTATTTAGGATTGTTAAACCATCGGGCAAATCCTAGAAGTGGAGGTATTCATTCACCATCAGCTAATCTAATGTCAAGAAAGGACATTGTTCAATTTTGGCCTAAGAACCGATGTTAATATAAATTATACTCTAATTTCATTTATTTTTATATTATTTGAAACATATTTTAGTATTCAACGGACACTTCAAATATATAAGTTCCAAATAAAAAGTTGGGTCACAATTATTGATGCCGTATAAAATGTTTTCCGTCAACCAGTGCTGCCAGTTTCGGAAGTTTTCGCGATTTCAGTAAATACGGATCGAATTGAGAACCTCCTCCTTTTTGAAGTCGGTTATTAAAATTAGTGATAACACTTTATTCATTTAAATACTTAAATTGACTAGCTAGAAAAAAACTAGTATTATATATATTTTTAAGCGAAATCGCGAATTTCTAGCTGGCATTCGGGAATTATAGTTTTCGTAATTGGCAACACTAGTGTACTTCATACCTTATCTATCTCCGTTTCATTCAATTTTTGATTGCTTTGCGACTCTCGTTTCTTTTGTGATTTTCTATGCGTTTCATGGTTTTATTCTAACAACTTTGGCTGGATTACGGATTCCGATTACATTGCGTACTTGGTAGACTCGGATGTGTGTAAAGGACTGGATTTTGTAAAATGATAATTGTCAAAGAATTATCTCAAACTTGACTAGGTACTATCTCTTTTCCTAGTATCTATTAGAGTAGTCCTTTCCTAGTTCTAGAAGAGAACTGTACATTAGTATGTTAATATTACTTTGATATTACTACTCTGATATTTCACGCAAGGTTGGTTATTTTTTTATTTATAACCTCAAAAATATTAAATTTTTTCGTCATTATTTTAGTTTCCTGAAGTGTCCGTTCGTGAAAACTTATTTCATAGGATTCCATATATTTTTAAGAGTTTATATAAGTCACTTTCGATTCGAACCGTTCTTAGGCAGAACATGTATGGAGCCGGAACAATGTCCTTTAAGGACAAATATTCTATGTAGTTTTAAAAACTTGGTGCCAAAATTACATAGGGAGTAGATATGTATAAAATAAATAAAGCAAAGACTAAATGCAAAAATAACTTTGATAAATCAGCCAGACATCAATCTGCTTTCAGAAAGGGTCAAACAGTTTTCTTTAAAAAATTGCCTGATTCGGTTTGGCAACCAGGTGTTCTTAAAGACACCACACCGTTTCCGAATTCATTTGTTATATCAGGGGATGCAGGAGGTGTTTATAGGAGAAATGAAATACATATTAGAGATGGAAACAATAAGGATCAATCGGAAATGAATACAGAGTCAGGGTCTCAAACAGTAAAAGAAAAGGATAAGGAGGATCAGTCAGCCCTGAATACTGGATTAGGTACTCACACTGTAAGAGAAAAAAAGAGTTACTATGTTACCTAAAAAACTAGAAGGTTATGATTGAAATTAATAGAAGAAATCACATATATTGCTTAAGTTACATTATATATGTATTATTGTAATTTTATATAACTTTACTCAGACATAATTTGTAACATTGCAATTTGTAAGCAAACAAAGTATGCATGTTGTTGTATTATAAGGATAGCTTATGAGTGCAAGTTATTGTTTAATTATTTAGTACAATGTTGATTCTGTATTTTTTGTTTAGTGTTCATAACTTAAAAGGGGAAGATGTTGTGGTATAATCTGTGTTCAAAAAAAAGATAATGACATTCTGTGGTTACTTGACAGGATATAACGAATTTTGTAGTAAAGGCATTTTGGATTATTGGTAATAATTTTCAATAAAGCTATTGCTGGTATTATTAGATCAGAAGTTTAACACAAACATAAAACAGAGCCGAACTCTCGTCATGTAGTTCTACTTGCATACATATATCTAGAGGTGCTCGTTATATAACAAAGCAGAAAAAAATCGCCGTTTTAAAAAAATAGTCATAGCAGTCTGTTCTATGTAGGCCCTACAGTAGCTCCCTTAACTGGGCACTGACCAAGAAAGATAGAATGTTCCCAGTTCGGATTGTTTTTCTTTCATCTGGGTCAAGGATGTGTTTCCCCAGGTGTCTGTTTCTTTTGTGAATCAGCGGTTCACAGTAGCACAAGAGGTGTATTGGTGTTTCACGCTCTTGTTCGCAGAATCTGCATGTGTCAGTGTCCTTAAGTTTCATGTTGTAAAGGTGTCTATTCAACTTGCAGTGACCGGTCAAAGCCCTAACCATCACGCTCAAGTTACTCCTGTTAAGCTTTAATAGCTCGTCAGTGCGTTTGCGAGAGTATGGTTAGATTAGTGCTTTTGAGTGTGTCATCCCGGACGTACTGTGCCAGTCTGCTTTCGCCTCGTTAAGAAGGCGAGTTTTCAGGTATTGCATGGCCTGGTTCTTTGAGATACCACAGATAGGCTCTGAGCCGAACTGTATTCCTTGAGCCCCAGCCCTGGCTAGTTCATCGGCCTTCTCATTGCCGGTTATTCCAGAATGACGATGACGATTGACGATAACGATGACGATGACGATTGACGATGTAAATAGTGCTCTCTCGAGAGTTCTGTATTGGTTCACAACTAATAATTTGTCTTTAAATTCTAAGAAAACAAAATGTATCAAATTCTCTTTGCCCAATGTAAGGCAGGTTGATACTAGTTTAAATATGAATGGTGATGTCATTGACTTGGTAAATAATACTAAATTCTTAGGCATTACGTTAGATTCACGACTACAGTGGGATCCACATATTGAAACTTTGGCAATCAAACTTAGTTCAGCGGCGTACGCAGTAAAAAAGATTAGACTTTTAACTAATGTTGAAACGGCAAGAATTGTTTATTTCAGCTACTTTCATAGTGTTATGTCCTATGGACTGCTGCTATGGGGATCAGCGGCTAACATTGAAAGTATTTTCCTTTTACAAAAAGAGCGATTCGTGCTATTTACTGTTTACGGGCTAGAGAATCCCAAAAAAATTGTTCAAAGAAATTAATATTTTAACTTTAGCTAGTCAATATATATATGATAATTTAGTTTTTGTATATAGAAACTATAATAAATTCAATAAAAACAGTGATCTACATAATGTGAATACTAGAAACAAAAATAAACTTGCCGTTCCAATGTTCAGACTCCATAAAACTAGCTGTTCGTTCTTGGGGAAATGTATATCTATGTTTAACAAGCTTCCGCAAAGTGTCATTGATTTGCCTTTATATAAATTTAAAATCCATATCAAAAATACACTCATGAGTAATTATAAAGTAAGTGACTATCTAAACTATATTGTATTTTTATATTATATTATTATAATTATTAACATTGAAAAGAGGAGATAAAAAATAGACCTTCAGAGTTTCTTGCCTGTTCTTCTCGAGAAGGCTCTCCCAATTTCCGAACAGGTGTCGAGTCAATATATTTTTTCTTTTTTTTTTCCTTATTCGTACGTACGGATAAGGTTTTTGTTTTTTTTTTTATTATTTAAGCTTTTTTTTGTTTTGTTTGTTGACGTCAATAAGTGCCTGTAAAGGTCTATGTTGAATAAATATTATTTTGATTTTGACTTTTGAATGACCTGGCACCCATTTGAGAGTGATTTTGTTCTTTTCTCCCAGGTCATTGAGTTTTTTCACACAGTCTTTTACTAGCTTTGATTTAAGTGTGTTATTGTTTATTGCTAGTAAAGCTGCCTGACTGTCTGAATTGATTACGATTTTTTGGTTTACGTAGTTTCGTTGGCGGTTCGCTTGTACACATTCAATTATGGCACAGAGTTCCGCCTGGAATATAGTGGCATACTTTCCCAGGTTTATGCTTTTGCTAACCCTGGGTCGGCCCCCATATATGCCACATCCTACGTTAGCCCCTATTTTGGAGCCATCGGTAAACCACAGACTCTCGTCATTTAAGGGATCACTATGTCGGCCTTGCGCCCAGTCTTCCCTCTTGGTGATTTCCACAGTGAAATTCTTGTGGAAGTTAACTTCTGGAAGCAAGATGTCTGTCGTCATTGCAAGAAGTGGACATTCAAACACTTTTTGATGTAGTGTCCTTATTGTCTGGGATTTCCAGTGTTCTATGCCAGCGTTAGTCCTATAAATGCCAGCCATCATCTCCTTCTCAATAAAGAGGTTTAGAGGTGGGAGGCTGAGGATTGCATTAAGGGCTATGGCTGGTGTTGATCTAACGGCTCCTGTAGCCACCAGGCATGCAGTGCGCTGCAGGCCTGATAGCTTTTTTATAGCCGTAACTTGCTGTGCCTTCGAGCCCCATATCGTACAGGCGTAAGTTATTGACGGCATGACAATGGTGGTGTAAAGCCATAACGTGATTTTTGGGTTTAGTCCCCATCTTGTCCCTACAAGCCGTTGACATATACCTAAGGCAGTTTTAGCCTTTTGTATCGTGTTCTTAAGGTGTGACTCCCAGGTCAGTCTCTTGTCGATGATTACGCCCAAGTACTTGACCTCTGTTGAAAATGGTATTGTTGTTCCTTTTATAGTCAGTGGTGAGAGCTTATCCAGCTTTCTCTTCCTAGTAAAAGGCTATTGGTCTTATTGGTCTAGGACTTTGGTTGGGAGTAGTCCTTTTCCTCGTTTTTCCTTGCATAGCTTGCCCGGAAAATTTTTACCAGACGTGGAATGAGGATGTATTTAGCTCGTTGTAGCTGAGCTGGGAATATGCCATCCTCACCTGCTGATTTGAAGGGCTTAAAAGTGTCAATAGCCCAGCCTACTTTATATGTCCTGATATTCATTGCAGCTCGCCTCCAGTCTTCCCTTTTGGGTCTGGTAAGGCAATTGGAATGTTCAGAGTCATAGTTTTCGAGCATATTTGTTGACCCAGGTAAGTGGGTGTTCGCTAGTAAATCAAATTCGCTAGTAAAGTAAATTTTAGGAACCTTTGTCAGATGGTTATTAAGACACGTTTTATATTGGTTCCAGTTAGTGGTTTTAGGATCCCTAAAATACAGATTAGTGTTTTGATTTGTCTGAATAGAGAATTTAATCATACGATGGTCAGACATGGACGTTTCATTGCTTACTATCCAGTTGTTAATTGATCTGGATTAGTTGTTAGTAGCAAGAGTGATATCTAAGACCTCCTGTCTGGATCTCGTAACAAAGGTCGGTTTACGGCCCATGTTAAGAATCTGAAGGCAGTTGGTGAGAATGAAATCATGAAGTAACTCACCCCTGATGTTGACATCGCTACTCCCCCAGTTGGTATTGTGGGCGTTTGCGTCGCACCCAATCAGGAGTTCTGTGTTGTGTTCTTTTGCATAGTCCACAACGCTCTCTAGTTCTTCAGTTGGGTTACTCTTTTCTCCGGGCAGATAGGCAGAGCACATAATCACCCTCCGCCTTGCTGACCGTTTGAGATGGACGTAAGCTGCCACCAGGTCGTCCTTGCAGAACTCTGGAATCACTAAGAATTCAATATTATTATTGAGTAGAATGCATGCCCTAGATTTGGTTCTACTTGTATATTACCTTGCCGGCAAAACCTAGACCCATGATTGCATTGGTATTCGATAGCCATGGTTCTTGAATCAGGGCAATGCCGAGTTTCTCCTCCACGAAGGTCTTCTCAAGAATAGCAGAAGCAGCTCTCGCGTGGTGAAGATTGATTTGTATGATTTGAATCATATTTTTTTTTCCTATGTACGTGAGTCTATGTTTATGTGCGTGTGTATGTGTGGTGGTCTGCGTGAACAGCGTGTGTTGTTAGTTCGGAGGTCGATCACCTGTTGGTCTTTTAAGTGGTGAGTCCACTGATGGGACCATTATTATTTTTGAGGTGATCGGCCTGGTTGCTGGTGTTTGTATGGAGGTGTGTTGTGTGCCTGCGTGTGTGTGTTTTTTGTTTTTGTTGTATTGCGCGGAGCGAGTGAGGGCTTTTCTGTCCTTCTCGCTTGCGCACTTGGACCTGCTAAGCCTGAAGGCCCAGCTACCGCAGAGTCGATTTCACGGCTCTGTTGCGAGCTGGTCCCTGGGGCCTTCGACCTGTGCGGCCTGTTTGGAGGTCCTGCTCCCACAGATTCGATTACACGACTCTGTTGGGAGCTGGCTCCTGGGGTCGATCCAGGCCGTTGCATTGTGTTAGGCTTAACAGAAGCCGCCTTAGCCACATTGGTTTTTAGACCGCTGATGCGGACCGGCTGCTTCTTGTAAGCCACTCTAATTCTGAAATCAAGCTTGTCGAGGGCCTCATATGCTTCGTCATCCAGGGAGACAGTAAGGGCGGTGTCGCCCTTGCCTTCCTGGAGCCGAAGAACCTGCGCGCATGCGCTAATGCACCGCAGCAGGCGGCTTTTAAGTTACCGGTTTTTGTTGCTGTTTAATAAACGTGAAAGTTGTGTTTTCACCATGTCAAAGAGAAAAGTGTCTCAAAGTTTATTGACAGATATATTTAAGAAACGTGTGGTGAATACGGGTAGTTCTAGTGATAGTGATCATGTAAAAAGTTCCGCAGCAGATAAAGACATCGAGGATGCGCCGTCAACATCATTATTGCCGGCACCGGCGCTGTCGGGGGAGAGACAACATGGCGTCACCGTCACCCACACAACAGCTGTCCAGCCAAAAGAAAATGTAGGCAAGTCCTCACCACACCCTAATGATATTGGATTGTATGCTAATAAAACTTTAGGGGTTTGTGAGAAGTATGATATTTTAAAAAACGTTTGGCAACCTTCTTCAACTTACACTTTTCCTATTTTAGAAAAGTTTGCAATAAGAAAAATAAAGTTTCAATGGACATGGCTTACGGAGTTTCCCTGGCTTGCGTACTCTCAAGTAGAACAAGGGGTATATTGTAAATATTGCTGTCTATTTTCAAAGCATGGCGTCGGAGTAAATCACCAAGAAGCGGGCGCTTTTGTAAAAAGAAAGTTTGACAACTGGAAAAAAGCAAAAGAAGCTTTTAGAAACCATGAAAGTACGTAGTATCACAGAAGCTGTTTGTTGGACGTAAAAAACTTAGAAAATGTTAAAGAAAGGGCAGTTGAACCCATTTCTAACCAAGTTGACCAAGCTCGTCAGATCGCTGTTGCTAAAAACAGGTCAAATTTAAAGCCAGTTATTGATGCTATTATTTTATGCGGTCGACAAGAGTTAGCACTAAGGCGGCACCGTGACTCTGGAAACATAAATACTGAAAATGAATGTAGTGAAACTAATGAGGGAAACCTAAGAGCCATTTTAAAATATC
Organism: Scirpophaga incertulas; assembly: GCA_036419045.1. NCBI lineage: Eukaryota > Metazoa > Arthropoda > Insecta > Lepidoptera > Crambidae > Scirpophaga > Scirpophaga incertulas. Next base: position 34,262 of record JAYEAL010000365.1, read on the forward strand.
GTAGTCAAGGAGACCAAGAACTAAAGGAAGTGTTAAATGGTCCCAGCAAAATTAAGTATTTATCTCCGAAAGCACAAAATGAAATAATTACATCCTGTAACACCATTATTTTAAAGAAACTTGTAGACAAAGTTAATGGTTCTCAGTGTTTTTCTATCTTAGCAGATGAAACAAGTGACATTTCTAATGTCGAACAACTCTCACTCTGTGTCCGGTATGTGGAAGTAATTGACAGTCATCACTATGTAAAAGAAGACTTTTTACAATTTGAACCAGTCACATCAATGACAGGTGAATCCTTTACCAAAAAAATAATTGAAAGTTTGCAGAAATATGGAATTGACATGAATTTTTTAAGAGGTCAAGGCTACGATGAAGCAGCCAATATGGCGGGAATGTATAATGGTGTACATAAACATATTCAGAATTATTAACCGGCTGCCTTGTATGTACACTGTGCCGCTCATGCTCTTAATCTTGCTGTAACGAAAGCATGTGATGTGCGTAATATAAGGAACTGTCTTAGCGTAATAGAGCAAATTCATGTTTTTTTCAACACGCCTAAAAGGCAATCCGTTTTACTAGGCTGCATTGAAGAATCCGATTTGAATCCACGAATCAAAACTGTCAAAAGAATGTCAACTACAAGATGGACCTCTAAGTATTACTCAGTTCAAGATTTTTTACACATTTTTGATTTTGTAATCGACGCCTTAGCTGTAATATCGTCCTGGAAAGATGGTAGCGATGCAAATACACTAAAGCGGGCTGTATTAAACTGCGATTTCATCGTTTCTGTAATTATTGTTTCTACGGTGTTTGCTTACTGCTTACCTTTGTGCAAAACTCTCCCGAAGGAAGCCATTGACTTCAAACAATTGGTTAATGTAACCAAGACATGTTTGGCAGAACTGCAAAGTTTAAGGGAAAACTCTGAAAATGAATTCAGTAGTATTTTCAAATGTGCTCAAGCGCTTGCAAGCAATCAAGAAGTTGAAATCAAAGTCCCAAGAGTCACTGGGAAACAAAAAAATCGAAGCAATGCTTTCAGTGTTAGTGTACTTAATGAACCACTAAACCCGGAAACGTACTATAGAATAAATTTTCCTCCCGTTTTTAGACTTTTTTATCCAACAACTGAATGACAGATTTGAAAAACACGAATCTGTGTTTCTTGGGTTTCAATGCCTATTTGAGCCTTTAGAAGAAAGTTCCCAAGAGAAGTTGAACAATCTCGTAGAGTTGTATTGTGAGGACATGCAGTCATCACTGTTTCAACATATAAAACTCAATTTGGATTAAAAACTAAAAATATAAGATTAGATAATGGAGGCGAGTTTACATCAAATCCATTTTTTATTTTATTATATTGTTCATCTGGATCCACAGAATATACACAAGTCTTTTTTCACAGAGTATACAACATCCCCCTTTTTAAGATTATTTTAATTATATAATATAATAACTACTATTAATGATAGTCCTAATTGAACATAATAACTTTTTTAAATCTATATAATTTAGAAGAAAATTATGTTTTAGTACTGAAGTTAAACTGTTAAGAACTTTATATAAACTAAGTAATGATTTTACAATTATAATTTTGATGACATTGAAATATTTATTACTTATTCACAAAATCTTTTTGATTTTCTTATAATTCTACCAAATCTACTTCTAATCAAATTATCATTAAAATTATTCGCTTCATCACTATGATTACTTGACTCTGAAATATCACCTTCCTTATCATTTTTATTGTTGCTTGTGTTCTGTATAGACTCTGTAGATGATTTATGCCCGGTTTCTGAGTACATTTTGTCAATGCTTTATCTGTTCAATAACGCTATCAGTTCGATAACTCCCAACAAAGCGTTTCTGAACACCATAGAATTAGATAAACTCCGTTTAAACGTAGATTAACTTAACTGACCATTTGGTGCCATTTATCGGTCCCATAACTTTATTTGACGTTTAAGTGTCTGTGGTTTATGTGTCAAACAACAATTTTAAGGTTACAACGTGATAATTTTACGTAAAATAAAGTGTTAGCTATATTTTAAATTATTATATTTAAAAAAGACAATGAGTTCTACAATAAATACGAGCAGTTCTTCAGAGTCAGATACAGAAGTACTGGAGTTCATTTCTGGAATATCTGTGCCTAGAAACTTACGAGAAAGAAGAAATCCATTTGAAATGTTTTCAGATGAAGAGTTTACTGCGAGATATCGCTTTAACAAGAACACGGTGATATATATAAGTGATCTCATAAGTCCTACGTTAACTCCTCTAACGCATCGGAAATACACTTTGTCTGTGTTGGAACAAATTTTCATTACTTTGCGATTTTATGCAACTGGAACATTCCAAGTTCTGATCGGTGATGACATAAACGTCCACAAAAGCACCGTGTCTAGAGTTGTTTATAAAGTGAGTAAGGAAATAGCAAGGACAGCCAGGAACTATATTCGAATGCCTAATATGGAAGAGATGAGTGAAGTAAAGACGCAATTTTTCAACATTGCTGGATTTGCAAATGTTATTGGTTGTATAGATCGATCACACATACCAATTCAATCTCCTGGAGGTGATCAAGCAGAACTATTTAGGAATAGAAAAGGTTTTTTTTTTATTAATGTGCAAGTTGTCTGTGACGCAAAATTATGTATCCGTGATTTAGATGCTCGCTGGCATGGATCAGCTCATGACAGCACTGTATTTCATAATTCATACCTACGAGCCCGCTTGGATAACAATGAGATAGATGGTTACCTCCTGGGAGACAGTGCTTATCCTTGTGGGAAGTACATGATGACACCATTTTTGAACCCAGATACAAATGGTGAAAAGCTCTACAATGAAGCACAAATTAAGACCAGAAACACAGTTGAAAGGACATTTGGTGTGTGGAAAAGAAGATTTCCATGTCTTTCTCAGAAACTGAGATTGAAATTAAATAAGACACTAGTTGTAATTGTCGCAACAGCTGTGTTACATAATATAGCTCTAACACAAAATGACTCAATAAATATTGAGTCTGACTCTGATCCCGAAGATGAAAATATTTCACAAAATTTACATTTACCGACATCCTCTGATAGAAATCACTATCGTCAGTTGTTGATAGAGCAATATTTTAGGTAGGTAGTTTCTTTAAAGAAAAAGGAAACACAAATAAAAACATTTTATATTTATGGTTTAATTCAAAATTAAAAATTCAAATATTTATTCTTTAAATTGGATTACACAATCACTTTTGAACGTCAAAGATGCTATGCCATTGATTCACAAGTCAACGAGCGGGAGGCCTTGTACTGGAAAGAACCAGCAAGGGCTATTTTATTCTCCCTGTATTTTTACAGAGTCGTCAATAGAGAGCTGGCCTCAGAAAGATAAAGTAATCCCGCTGTATGACCCGCCCCACCTGATCAAAGGGGTACGGAATAATTTATTAAGAAAAAATTTAAAATGTGAAATAGAAGGCGAAACAAAAATTGCTAAATGGGATCATATAAAGAGTTTTTATGAACAAGATCCAGCCTATAAAGGAATCAAATTAATTAAAAAACTTTCTGAAAAGCATTTAAACCCCGACAAATTCCAAAAAATGAAAGTTAAGTTAGCCACACAAGTATTAAGTGAGAAAGTGGCAGCCACAATGGGATTCTTGGCAGGTAAGTTGAGCTGTTGAATTAATTATAGTCAATAGTGACTTTTATTTATTTATTTTTTAATACTTCAAAGTAAAATGTTTCTATAATGATAAAATGCTATTATAAAAAACTAGCTTTCCGCCCGCGGCTTCGCCCGCGTTTTATTCGAATTTGCCACGGGAAAGAGATGTTTTCCCTCAGTAAAATTATCTTATTTCGTTTCTCATGTCTTAAACCATCCCCATATCAAAATTACATCAAAATGGTGTGGCATGCGCTGTCGTAGTTGGGAAACTAAGAGGTAATTTACCGCGTTAAAAAGTATCCTATTGTCCATTCCCGGGGCTCAAACAATATTCGTACTAAATTTAATGAAAATTGGTTCAGTAGTTTTGGCGGGAAAGCGTAACAGACAGACAGACCAAGTTACTTTCGCATTTAATATTAGTATGGATAGTGAAGAAATATCTGTGATATAATCATTACAATTTCTTGATATTTCTATTTTTTTTTACTATGTTTTTATAAACTCACTCTTCTTGTCTGTTTGCAAGTTTGTATGTCGTCCCGGTTGGATTCTTGCAACTCAATTTTGAGGCACTTCCTGACCGGCTAGCGGGCTGAAATTCTGGTAACAAGCCAGAACCCAATGACAATACAAAAAAAGACATAAATTTTTTTATCAAAATGTTTAAAGGAATTGAATAACACATATAGATTTAAAATCTTACGTTTTTCATTGTCTCAAAAAGAATTAAATAACCCTGTGGGCCCAAACTAGGGGCCATACGAAAAATGTTTTAACTAACTTTGGGCTTGTCACTGTTTTAATAACATTTTAAGGGTTTGTTAATTTATGTATATTTTTTTTTTTCAGAAAACAAGATGTTACCTCAAGAGTGCACCCAAACAGCGGATATAATTTTATTTTTTGATCAGTTGTTTGATTCTTTAAATGGAAGTTTAACAAACAGCCAGAAAAGAAGTGGCAAAATGTTATTATCTGCAGTAACCCCAAAATCGGACCACACAAAAATTTGGTCAAAGGCTAAAAAAGTACTTAGTACAATGACTTTTGTCAGTAAAAATGATGATTGTAAACGGGTGATAATTCCAACAATCAATAATTGGTTACATACTGTCAACAATGTTGAGTATCTTATGACAATATTGTTTAACAAATACGATATTAAATCAGTGTGGATGCGGCACTTCAACCAAGACCCACTAGAAAACTTTTTTGGTATGATTCGAAGCCACGGTTGTAGAAATACAAACCCAACACCAGCTGGTTTCGAATCATCCTTTGCATCACTTTTAGTAAATGATCTAAGTGGGCAACATTCAAAGGGATCAAACTGTGAGGAAGATAATTGTAAAAATATGTTTACATCTATAAAAACATTATTTAAAAATACAGTTGATCCCTCGTCTATTGAAGAAGTGCCGATTGATTTTAATAATATATTTATTGAGAACTTTGATGAAAAAAAGAATAATCCGCGGATTTTAGCTCATCTACAGTATGTAGCTGGTTATTTGTTAAAAAAAACAAGAGCAAATATTTTTAAAAATTGTTTAAAATGTAAAGAATGTTTTTATAAGAGCGGCAATAGTAGCCAATTCCTGAATACAAGAGAATATCGAAAAGGGAAATATCATTTAAATTATCCTGCTGAAGAAGTGGTGAAATGCTTTTCCCAAATCCAGGATATTGCGACGTCAGTATTAAAAAACAATTCACTCTTGACAAATATAAAAAATTATATAAAAACCTTAATACTTGTGGAATTAAATTTTGATTTTATTGAATGCGAGAAACATAAAACTGCTTGTATTGACTATATGTTGGAATTATCATGCATGTTTTTTATATGTAACTGGTGCCGTGATGTAAATAAAATTATAAAAGGCACCAGTATACCAATTAATGAGGAAGACAGTGTTAAAATTATGGCAAATAATTTATTTGTAAAGAGAAGACATAATAAAAAATAATTTAATGAATATTGTTTATTTCTTTCCCCTTACATACAATGTACAAAAAGAGGTAAACACCTAAAGTCAAATTGAAAAGGAAAAGTTTTAAAACTTATCAATTTGACTTTCAAATTACAATTAAAATCGAAAATAAATCCCAAGCAGCTGGTGGATAGGTTCAGTTGTCGTTTTCCGTTAGATGTCGCTAGTGCCTTTGAAAGCCACTGATGCCTCTATCTCAGTATATATAAGTTACTCTATGACATAAACAGACTGCGTGACTCACGCCGTACCTTACGCAGAGCAGAACGGCAACGTCGCGTTGATGACGTTGTATTCAATGGAGCGCCATATTGGATGTCACACCGAAGAAGTTTGAATACGCACGTGCCTTTGCTATGCGTTGCCCTACGCCGTGTAATTGCAGTCAGTTGTATTTAATTACAAATTAAGTGGTGTTTTTTTTTGTTTTCATTAATAATGAATAGCGATAGTAAAGAAAAACTTATTGAAATTGTGCGTAAATATGAATGTATCTATAACCCAAAAAATAAAGACTATAAAAATGTTTCGTATAAAAGTTTATTATGGGAGAAAATTGGAGCTACACTTGAAATACAAGGTATGTGTACTTATTTAGCTATTAAAATATGTAACAAACTTTTCTCGAATAGTAATTGCTTCATTAGGGGACCTTGTGTTAGTGCGTCTTAGAGGTATGAATGCACTTTCTTCCAAGTTTGTTTGACTAGTTTCAGTTTGAATCTCGTGCATTATAATATCACCATGTTTTATTCTTACATAATTATGTAAACAACATGCTGCCTTCGTAACGTGAATAGCCTTTTCGACATGGCATTCAATAGGGCTATGAAAAATCCTCCATTTTTCCGCTAAAATACCAAAAGTATTTTCAATGACGCGACGGGCACGGCACAACCTGTAGTTATAATTTCGTTTTCTCGCATCATGTAAAGTTGTGATTCTAGGAAATGGCCGCATTAAGAAGGTTTGCAACGCGAAACCTTCATCGCCAATAAGCACGTGTGGTACAGGTTCGTTAGTACCGGGCAGAGGTTTCGATGTTAATATTGTCTTTCTCAATAAATAGTGTCGATAAAAATCAGAATTTTCAAAGATGTTGCTGTCACTGTGTCGACCGTAGCTTCCAACGTCTATCATCGTAAATTTATAAAATGGATCGGCAATAGCAAGTAAAACAATTGAGAAATGATTTTTATAACAATAATAGTTCGATCCACTACAGGGTGGGCATTTAATGTTAATGTGTTTCCCATCGATGCTGCCGACACAGTTTGGAAAATTCCAAGTTTCTCTGTAACCCAATTCTGACTGTTTCCATATGTTATCATCAGGGTTAGGCATGTATATAGATTGTAAAGTTTCCGAAATGGCTTTTGCTACCTCTTCAATGATTTGAGATACTGTGCTTCGTCCAATGCGAAATGAAAACGAGATGGTAAGAAAGGAGTCGCCGGTTCTGATGTATCTAAAAAATAAATTAAGAAAACTATTTAAATAAATAAATAATAATCCCTTCTAGTCCCTACTAATTAAATGCTAAGTCTGCCTGTCTGTCTGCTGATATAGGCTACTTTTGACTGTGATAAAATACCTCTTTCCTATGGGAAAATCGGATACAGCGCGGGCGAAGCTGCGGGCGAAAAGCTATCCCTACTAATATTATAAATACGAAAGTCTGTCTGTCTGTTACCTTTTCACGCTTCAACCGCTGAACGGATTTGGATGAAATTTGATATGTAGGTGGTTTGAGGCCTCCGGATGGACATAGGCTACTTTTTAATGTAGTGTATGTGTCGCCCAGCACATTAGGGACCGCCGTGTTCTCGGATTCAGTAGGGCCCGGGGTGGTTGGGGCGGTCAATGAGGCTATCACGGGCTCAATGGTCGCCCCACCTGCTGCGGCTGCTGTGGGGGGGTCGGGAAACACCAGGCGGAAGACGAGGTGTGGGGCTGCTAGGAAGAGGGCACGGCTTGTAAGGCAGCAGGAACAGGAGAGACAATCCTCGACTGAGCCGGTTGCCTCCACTTCTGGCGCAGCCCAGAAACGCGGAAGGATGGACCTCAGCAGTGACACACACTCTGGTGGCCAGGTCGGCCCGAAAAGAGTCAAAACCTCTTATCGGGACGCCTTAGAAGCTGTCAAACTGGCTGTCATTTCTGAGGACTATCCTAAGACATATCTGGTGGAGGAGGATCATAGGAGACTCATGAATCGTATCACAGATTTGATCATGGACTCTGATGATCCCCCGCCACGATGCGTGATGAGCCAGTCAGTTGTTATGGGAGTTGTCTTCGTCGACTGCCACGACCGACGGACTGCTGAATGGCTCATCAACAGAATTGATGGTGTGCGCCTGGAGGAGACCACACTAAAGGTTGCCGATGCCGCGGCTCTTCCGAAACCTATCAAAATGGTTTGGAAGAGCTGCAATATGAGGCTACAGGACACTAAACAGGCCTGCTTGGCCCTCAAGAAGTTCAACCCATCACTGAGAACGGCCGACTGGAAGGTCGTTGACACTAAGGTGGAGGGGAACCGCATACGTCGGATCGTTCTCATGGATGGGGGCTCTGCTGAGGTGATCAAGCAGGCGGACTACGTCCTGCAGGGCTGTCTTGAGCTATGCAGGTTCAAGCTGCTCGCGGGCGCTCAGGATGCTTATGAGGGCCAGGGGCAACATCAACAAACTCCCAGGACAGATGAGGCCGCTGCTGATAAGGCCAAAACTGACAGTAGCGGCGACAGCAGGGCTAAGGCGATGGTAGTAGGTGAGGCAAAGCAGGGGGTGGGGGTTGACATGGTTGACTTTCCCCTGTCACAGCAGTCTGCTGAGACAGAGGACATCATGACCGACCTAAACCGGCTCTGCTTTGACTCACTTGACGACCAATCGCCTTAACGGAATATAGCGCAAGACGATCTAACCCATCAAACACAGAGATGGAGGGACTCAGGTGCGTACAAATTAACTTACACCACAGCAAGGCTACTACCGCTATTATGGCGAAGCAGCTCAAAGATAAAATATACGACATAGCCCTAATACAAGAACCTTATATATATAAGGAGGAGGTTAGGGGCTTAGATAACACAGGGGGTGTAATCTATTATTACTGCCCAACTAATGATACAAGAACATGCATTTATGTGAGGGATGGTATCGTTGCTAAGCCCTTACGTTCGCTATGTTACAGGGATCTCACTACAATTGAGATCAGAACGGGCGCGCAGGCAGACAACTATGTAATCTTTGCAGCTGCGTACCTGCCATACGAAGGAAAGGAGCCAGCCTGTTCACACATCAGAAGGCTGGTTGAAATGCATGGTCAAAAGAAAGTAATCATTGCCATGGACGCAAATGCACACCACACAGTATGGGGTAGCACTGACACGAACAAACGAGGTGAAGAACTACTGGAATATCTGGTAAGTTCATCCTTATTTTTACTCAATAGAGGGAATACGCCCACATTTATCAACAAGAACAGGGCTCAAGTGATAGACATAACGGTTGCGACAAGGCAAGTGTTATCATCGATCGAGAACTGGCATGTGTCAGGTGAGGTATCATTATCTGACCACAACTACATTTGCTTTAAGTACACAACTAACACGGAATTAGGCACTGTACGACGGAGGAATCCGAGGAATACCAACTGGGATTCTTATAGGAGTGATCTCAAACTGGAGTTGGGAGTCACTAAGCAAAGGTTAAATTCAATTCTGGACCTAGATCAGGAAGCGGATAGAATTAACAAAGGTCTCAACATTGCTTGGGTTCGTAACTACCCGGAAAAGGAAATAAAAGCTAAGAAGGTACAGTGGTGGACGCTGGATCTAACAAAGCTTAGGAAGGTTACAAGGAAGGCGTTCAACGAAGCTAAACGTAAGAACGACTTCACGGAATACGCAAAAAAGCTTACGACGTATAATACGGAAGTAAGGAAGGCCAAACGCAGGTCCTGGCGCAGTTTCTGTGAATCCATAACAGGCGCCTTTAAAACAACTCCCACGGCGGCGCTAGAGCGTTTCTTGGATTTAGAACCACTACATCTCAACGTACAAAGGATGGCTACAACGGCCCTCTACAGACTAAGTATGACAGGACTGTGGAGAGCCGACGGGCCATGTAGAGGACACACGACTTGCGAGCAACAAAGAGGACCTCTGTCGCTGACTATGACCAGCGATAGAATGTCACCCAGATTTATATTTAGGCGACTCTTTGTAGTACACATTCCAACAAGAGAGGAGTGGGATAAAGGGCTGACTTCCCCAAAAAGGAACAGCATGATCTGGTACACGGACGGATCTAAAATGAAGTCTGGTACAGGGGCAGGAGTATACTGCAAAAATACAGAGATATCAATAAGTATGGGCAAACTGGCAACCGTGTTTCAAGCTGAGACATACGCCATCATTGCTTGTGCCCAGGAGAATCTAGAGAAACGACGTAAAGGTCTCAATATCTATATTCTTAGCGACAGCCAGGCAGCACTCAAAGCATTGTTGAGTTATAGAGTGGACTCTAGACTCGTAATGAACGCGATTAACGTGCTAAATGAACTGGGTAGAACAAACACAGTAAACCTAGTTTGGATACCAGGACATAAAGGTTTCATGGGTAACGAAAAAGCGGACTCGCTAGCAAGACTTGGATCGGAAACACCTTTGGTGGGACCAGAACCGTTTGTTGGAGTCACGCCCAAAATAGTGGGCTCATGCCTCAGAGCCCATACACAAGAAAAGCACCAGAAAGAATGGGCCAGTCATAAAGGAATGAAACATTCAAAACTGTTCATGGGCATGGACAGCTGGCTTAAGTTCGCACTGAGCTCAAGCAGACCTCAAACTCGCCTGGCACTAGGTGCCGTAACGGGCCACTGGGGTACAAGGGCCATGTTACATAACATGGGTCACGCTAGGACCAAAATGTGCAGGGCCTGCAAGGTTGAAGAGGAGAGCATGGAGCACATATTGTGTCATTGCGATGCTCTGGCCTGCAGGAGACTAAGGCTAACGGGAATTGGTTACCCAAGACCGGAAGACTATAGGACCATATCGCCTAGGATCATCGTCAGACTCATGGGTTCGATAGATTGGACTAGTGACGAGGGCCACGCAAGCTAGATAGCACACCACAACCGACACATGGGGTAGCACAAAAGACCCAACAAGGGTCGAAGTGCGCAAGCTCCCGATGGGAGCAGCCCCGCTCGTAAGATAAGATAATGTAGTAAAATATCTCTTTCCTATGGGAAAATCGACTATACCGCGGGCGAAGCTGCGGGCGGAAAGCTAATATCAGTATATGTTGTAAAGCCTGACCAGAAAAATAAGAAACCTCGCCATATTGCAGAAAACTGAAGAACTAATTTCTGACAGAACTTGCACTATGCATTTCCTTGGTGTTATCATATAAAAGCTACAGTGGCGCCATCATTTCAGGTTTCTTATTTTTCTGGTCAGCCTTTACAACACATACCTACTGATATATAATCTTTTATTTTTATTCTAGGTTCCAAAGCAAAGGATGCGTGGAGATCATTGAGGGATGGGTACATTAGACATAAAAAAACGATGAGAGGGCAAACTGGTTCAAGCAGGAAATATTCAAATTTCACATGGAGTTCCCAGATGTCATTTTTGGATAGCACGCTCGAATTAAGACCTACAAGCACTAACATAACAACACCGCCACCAGTTTTCGATGCGCCTTTGTCACCATCATCCTTACCGAGACAGACGTCACCTGTAACGAGACAGTCATCGCCTGTACTAATGTCTTCACCGCTTTCCCCAGAACCTGGACCATCAAGGCTGTTTCCTGAACTTGAAGTTGATGACTCTTCACAATCACTATTGGAAACACTTGATTTACCCACTTCAAGCCAATTGCAGCAGCCGTCCACTACTAGATCACAGCCATCACCGTCGCCAGCGTCACGTATAACGAAAAAAAAGACTGGCACCCGTAACTTGGTAGACAACGCCGATAAAGTCCTTGATTATCTTAAAAATAAAAATAAAAGAGAATGGGATGACGCTGGCTATTTGTTCATGAGCTATGCTAAATCTTTTAAAAAATTATCAGTGTGGAATCAAGGAAAAATAAAAGTAGCATTAGCAAAATTGTTTGCTGATGCTGAATTGGACGAATTTGAAAAAAAAATCACTAAAGAAGGACAAAATAACGACCAAACGACCAGCCAACAACCCTCATCGCTAGTGTACCTATCAACTGCTTATTCTGTAATGTCTGGTGGATCTACTGAAACCATTTTCATACCAGAAGAGAGTCTCAAGTGGCTTAGCTGGTTTACCGGCCACCACTAGTTTTCGGCCAATGCGGAAACAAAACCCAATAACAAGATAACATTACTCTACTAACTAAGAAATTCAATGTTCTATTAATGTTTCCAACTATTTTTATGCGTATTCAAATTGGCAGGTTAATAACGGTTGATTTGTCGCATCAGTGAGCGTCTGAATGTTGCACAGTGTAGGTGTGCCGCCAAAATTACGAAAAAAATAGTGCGAGTCAGTTTTTTGAAAGGTAAGTTATAGTGTTGTTTATAGTTTTTGGCGCATACACTTTATGACTGGATATGCTAAATTAGTTAAGGAAATGTTATTTTGGTTAAATTATTTAAAATATTCGCAGTTAGGTATTAAATATTGATGGCTGGGGAACTGAGTGCGTTTTAGCGTTTTAGCGTGCGGGAGGCCATTTGTTTTTCGGCCGGCCGGCCGATAACTGATAGATCAGTTACAATGTTAATCCATAATATATTGCAATAATAACGCAATTATGTTCATAAAACCTAATTAGATACTGATTACTGTAGCGATTTGTTCTTGTGGTTAACACACGGCCACATATTTATTGTAAAATATCTTATAAAAACTGTTTTAAATATATATATATTTGACGGCGGGAACTAGATAAATAATTGTTATTTTTCGTCCTAATTCAACTTTATGTGGCCGAAAGCTAAAACTCTGTAAACTATTTCCCGGACAGAATAAATAAAATTAGTAATTACTATCTATAATCAATCAAAATTACTTGTTTCATGTCACTATAATTAAGCGTAGTTAAAGACACTTTTGTATTATTCATTTAATTTAATAATCACCAAGTTAAGCAAGTTGGAAGTCGGTCGAAAATTAACCCATATTAATTGATTTACGGCCATTTTCTACAAGGCGGCCGAAAATCAGATAATTTTATTTAGTTTTTGGCCACGTGTCAAGAGACTGTCGAAAATTATATACACAAATCTGGTTCCCGGCCTTAGATTAATAATGTGGCCGAAAACCAATGAATTTGAATTTAGTTTTCAGACATACTTAACGGGCCGGCCGAGAATTCGACAATGTTGTTTCAGTTTTCGGTCAAGTGTAAGGCAGTGGCCGAAAGTCAATTACTTAAAATCTGATACCCGGCCTTGATATTTGAAATGTGGCTGTTATTAAATTTCGTTTTCAGACAGATTCTATAGGCCTACTGAAAATAAAAAAGTCAATTTATAAAAATATTGTTTTTGGCTCTGGGACTAGGTACAATAAAGTCGAGCAGAGATAATAAAGGTTTAAAAGTTATATTATTTTAATTAGGTAATTTATAATTTTGTAGTTCACTTATTTTAATCGACTTCAAGAAAGGAGGAGCTTCTATAGTCGCCTGTTAGTTTTTTTTTTATGTAGGTATGTTCTTCCAAAGAGACCATCATGTAGCATTCAATTAATAATTGAGAAAGTTCGTTAAATCTATGTTTTATAATATAAAACATAGATTAAAAACTTTCTCAAGTTAAACCGTTATAGTATTCAAAACTTCATCCAGGTATTTTCCAGTTCTGAGTGGTGGTGGTTATTTTTTCCCACAATTATATAAACTCACTCTTCTTGTCTGTATGTATGTATGTTTGTATGTCGTTCTGGTTGGATTCTTGCAACTCGATTTTGAGGCACTTCTCGATCAGCTAGCGGGCTGAAATTTTGGGAACAAGTCAGAACCCGATGACAATACAAAAAAAAATTAAATTTTAAATAAATTAAAAAAAAAATTTGATACACATAGATTATAAAATCTAAAAATCCCACGTTTTTTAATTGTTCCTCAATTTAATCTAATTTGTTATTAAAAAGAATTAAAAAATAATCTTTACAATATACCTACATTCAAAACATATGTATGCCATGCATGTAAATTGAATTCCCTTAACAATACGCCCCACGACCTGAGCGGCTCCTAGTTCGGCCCCGCAGGGTTATTTATTTCCTTTTGAGAGTTAAAAAACGTGGGATTTTTAGATTTTTTAATTTATATCTATTTTTCTTAAATAATAATAAGACTGACTGATTTCATTTTCAGAAGCCTTCTGAAAAGAAAAACACAAAAATAAAAAAAGAGTAATAAACATAAATAAAAAAAAGAGAACACATTTTAATTATACCGAAGAGGCGTTAGCACAAGCTATTCAGGCTATTAGAACAGAAAACAAAGGCATCCGAGAAACCTGTCGCTACTATGGTGTTCCACGCTCCACGGTACAAGATAGAATTTCAGGCAGGATATTAGAAAAACCTCGAAAAAAGGCCCAGAACCATTACTAGGGTTTGATGGCGAAAAGAAGGTCGTAAACTGGATCATAGAATTAGCAAAGTGTGGCATACCTGTCTACCACAAGGAACTCTTGTTAGATACAGTAGCAAAACTATTAAAAGATATGGGTCAATCAAATAAGCTTCCAGATGGGCGTCCGGGACAAACGTGGTATCAAAGTTTTCTTAAAAGACACCCAGAAATTAGTTTACGCGAACCTGAGGGAATAAATAAAGCTAAAGAAGCAGTTAAAGAACGCACAATAAGAAATTGGTTCGAAGATCTTGAGTCATGTTTGATTGAGAGAGGGCTACTAGATGTCATGAAAGACCCAGACAGAATATTAAATGCTGATGAGACAGGAGTTTCACTGTGTCCAAAATCTGGCAAAGTTCTTGCTCCAAAAGGGTATAAAAATGTGTATGTCCAAAAGGGTATAAAAGAGGTAACGAAAAAGAAACCATTACCGTTTTAATTATGATGACTGCATCAGGTAAAATATGTCCCCCGCTTATAGTGTTTCCCTACATTAGACCCCCAAAAGCAGTTGTAGACAATATGCCGGAAGGTTGGACAATCGGAAAAACGGAATCAGGTTGGATGCGATCTGATGTTTTTTATGAATATATCGCAAACGACTTCAATGCATGGTTGGTAAATAATATGGTAAAAAAGCCAGTAATACTATTCGTAGATGGACATAAATCTCATATGTCTTTACCACTAAGTCAATTTTGCGAAGAAAATGACATAGTGTTATATGCTTTGCCACCGAACACAACGCATATCATGCAACCAGCGGACGTTAGTGTATTTAGACCTCTAAAGCAAGAATGGAAAAGGACTGTGAGAAATTGGCAGGCTAAACCTGAAAACCATAATGGAACCGTGACGAAGACTAACTTTTGTAAAGTATTTCAGGAGACGCTTGGTACGGATATGACCGCTGCTATAAAAAACGGTTTTAGAAAGTGTGGGTTATATCCTTTTAATGCGGAAGCAGTAGATTTCACAAAATGCGTGGAGATTTTCAAGAGAAAAGGAAAAAGAGATCATTATCTTTTGGGGATTTACGGAAAGAGACTACATGACTGCTCAAAAAGTTGATTTATCGATTAAAGAAAATCTAAATAAAAGAGGAGTTGACACAGATATTATTTACAATGAAATAGAGTTAGCGAAATCATCTTTTTAAAGAGCAGCGACGGTCAAAATCTAAAACACCACGAACGTCTACTGAAGTTGTCAAATCTTCTACATTTAAATCCCCTGAAGTGAATAATATTTCGCCAAAAATAGTAAATGAAGTTTGCTGGTGACAGCTGTTCTTTGCTCGATGACATAACTATTCCTGATGTAGGATCATACGTATCATTAAGTGACATATCTATTTTAAAAATTTCAGATTTACATTTTGACGACTCGAATTCAGCAAAGATTCTTGCTGTAGAAAATGTAGAGAACGATAAAGATTTAACTTCGTTCCTATCACAAGATAATAAAATGCCACATACATCAAAAGCGATTACAGTAGCAGAAGTACACAATGACCCAACATTGCAAAAAAAACCTATATGTATTCAAAAAGAAAATAGCTCTGATTGTACAGGACAACGAGCACCAATATTTCAACAATATGGTGAAGTAGAAAATTTGTGCACTGCAAGAGTAGAGTCAAACGATATATCGACTATGCAAAATCTGGAAAACTTAAATATTGATAAAGAATCTAAGACTGTTCATCATGATCCATTTAAAAATCATCTTAAATTTCCAACTGATTCTTCTAAAGCAACAAGCAAAAAGAAAAATATTTCAAGGTTTCCTAGTGCTATATCTTCAAAAGCTTGGCGGGACTAATCACAATATGAAAGAAAAGGAGAAACAGGACAAAGAAAGTGAAAAAAAACAAACGAAAGTTAGAAAGAGAACAAAGAAAGAAAGCACCGGCAGCTAAAAAGAAGAAAATCGACAAAATAAATGCAACACAACTTAAAAATGCCAACAGCGAACTAATCGGAGATAAGGAAAATACTAAGAATAAAACAAATTTAAACATTTCTAAGAATATGACTGATGAAAAGACTTACCAGGTAACCCTGTATATGAGGAACTTTGTATTTTCTCTCCCTTTTTGTTTTGCAAAGGTGTTGAAGAGATGTAGGTGGACTGTATATAGGAAAACCGCCAGTTCAGCCAAACACAATGGTTTATTAATTTCCACAGTTCAAGTTACACTACGTAATTTACTATCAACTATTTATATACTGCACGATATAAATTATATTATAATTAGTTAATACAATAATAATATTGAGAGGTTAATTGACACGACCGTACAATGCGTGTGTCCTAAGATGGAGAGGGGCGGGAAGCGCTATACCAATAGTGATGTGCACAACTCATAGTGTTGGGTAACATGCCAACAGGTGTATTTATATAAATTTGTATAGATTAATTTTGTTTTGCGAAATATGCATATGAGAAAGACTAAAATATTCCTTTCCTTTACAGTTGACTGTGATACAAGTAGTGCTGTGCCCATTCCAGGAACTTCTAAAAGGGAAACCCCTATGCCTGTTAATAAAGGTACATATTAATATATTTTCTTCATTTGGTCAAATCAGTTCGGAGTATAAATATTTATAAGGACCTGTGTTTCCTATTTCCTATTAATATTTTTTTTTAACATACAGATAAGAGAGAACATTCTCCAAGTTGTACAATGGGAACTCCCAAGCGTTCTCTTAAAGGTATATTTGACAAATGTATTTTCTGTTTATAAATCTTGAAACTATGTAATGTTTTATCATAAAATGTTTGCTTTATTGTTTGAAATTTATGGTGGTGATGGTGGTGATGCCATGAAGGCCTTGTAGCGTCGGAACGCTACTTTAGTATATATTGAGTTGGCATCATTGGAGGTTGGTAATTCATTCTGTCAAGAAAAATAAATATTTTCCGTGTTTGCTGATGCATATATTGTTTCCATGTTTTTACAACTGTTATCTGTATTTATATATTATACGATTTGAGAATACACGTCGAAGAACAAGTCTAGTGTTTTATTGGAGTGATAGATGGGACAATAACCTTTTTTTGGTGGGTTTGTGTCCTGGAGATGATGAGGAACAACATTTGTATGCGACACTTTTTCGAAAAACAGCGATTTCATGACCGTGACTTTAGATGACCTACACGTTTCTTTACCCACTTAATCTTTAGACTAATCTAACCTAACTTTCCTTTACGGTATAAAAAATGATATTCGTGGTAGCGGTACTACGGCGTTCGTGGTAGCGACCGACCACGAAGCAAATACAAAGAGAAGCAGGTGTATGACGTTTTGTGTATTAAATCAGGTGAAGCCACTGGGCAGGTTGAGGTGCATTACATGTTGTTACGTTTGAGTGAAGCTGGGCCTGATTGCTTATACCAACTCCTCTTTGTATTATTTAGTATGTGCACCCTTTGCGACCTTCTGACCGTACATACTGACTGTTATTTATTTTTGCAGGTATTTCTAGATCTTCAAGATTATTAAAAAGTTTAGGAGTTACTAGAGCAACAAAGCTGACCCCAAAAGCAAGACAACTCTATGAAATTGTCAAGGATTTAAAAAGTGTCAAATGTCGTCTTGCTAACCAGAATGTGTCAAACGAAGAAAGACTTAGTGAAGCCTTACATTATGCTGAATCAACAGAAAAAAAAGGGCACTAACTTTATTAACTGTCAAATTAATATGCTCAAAAAAAATTCTCGAAGAATACGATTTACTTTTGAAGATAAAGTTTAAGCACTATCTCTTCTAAAACAAAGCCCTAGAGCATATATGCTGTTAAGATCAACCTTTGCTCTACCATCAAGAAAAACCTGGATGAACATTCTAAATAAAATTCATTTTTCAACTGGCATAGTTCCAAAAGTCATGGACTCTTTAAAATGTTCTATAGAAAAATTAGACTTTTTGGATACACATTCCATTTTAATGTTCGATGAAATTTCGATAGAACCGCCACAGACTTACGACAAGAAGTGGAATGTAGTTGTGGGCTTTCAGGATATTGATGGCAACAAAATACTCAAGTTTGCTGATCATGCTTTAGTATTCATGGTTCAGGGATCAAGGAAAAGATGGAAACAACCTATTTCATTTCACTTCAGCCAAGGTGGAATAAATTCTGATCAACTGAAACTTCTTATAAAAATACTATATTGGCACTTCAAGAAGTCGGTTTAAATATAGTATGCACAGTTTGTGACCAATATGCTGCCAATGTTAATGCCATAAAAAAATTAAAAGAAGAATCTGCGCAACTATGTGCCTCTGACATTGACCTCTTCAAAGTTGGAGGGCAGGAAATTGTTGCATTATACGACTCCCCTCATCTATTGAAAGGAATAAGGAACAATTTAATTTTACATGACCTCTTGTTCATAATTGATAATACCAAGGGAAAAGCTAGTTGGGATCATATCATAAAGCTTTATGAATTAGATGTAGGTGACTTTTATATTATTATTAACATTGAAAAGAGGAGATAAAAAATACACCTTTTCTGAGGAGCAGAGTTTCTTGCCTGTTCTTTTCGAGAAGGTTCTCCCAATTTCCGAACAGGTGTCGAGTCATCTTTTTTTTGCCTTATTCGTACGTACGGACAAGGTTTTTGTTTTTTCAAGCTTTTTTTTTGTTTTGTTTGTTGACGTCAATAAGTGCCTGTAAAGGTCTATGTTGAATAAAGATTATTTTGATTTTGATTTGATTTAACACTTTGACAGCCGATCACGTGCCGAGTACGTCCCAGGTTGAATGCCTCAGGACGCTGATCACGTTCTCAGTACGTCACTGACTTTCCTAGTATTTATTTTAAAACGACGTTCGTGGTCCGTGTTTAGCGTGTATTGGTATAGTAGTGTGATGCTTTAGCTACGTACACATGTATGATTTACCGAGAAGGGGTGCTTGATGTAAGTGGAATAAAGGATCGAGTGGCTCGCTCCGCCAGTGCTCCCAGGCCGCTATCGCGAGAGCATGTCCACGAGTTTTGGCGCGAAATGACGAGTTCACGGCGAAGTTATCGGCTCGATTCGAATGAAATTCTTGACGCCTTGGTTGCTGATGATGATTCGGATATTGAAGAAGCCCCTGACATTGATATTCAAGGTAAATTATTGTATTTTATTGGTTTATTTTTGTAGAAATGTAGCCTTTTTGCGTCGTACATATTTTATTGTTTTTTTTTCTATTTCCAGACCTTATTCAAGACTTGCAAGAGGTTGTATCCGTTCAAGATCGACAAGATGTTGATGCTGACATGTCAGACGACTTATCTGGACCGGAACATGGACGGGGCCGGAGTCATACACCTCGAAGAAATACGAGATCCCGCCGCGGTCGCGGTCGCTCGGCGGCGCGTCCGGCTACACGCGGGCGCGGCGGCACCTGTACATCAGCAGCAGCACTTACCCTTAGAGAAATGGATGAAGGTAACGGATGGTCATACCAAGCAGTGCAAGAACCGCCAGAAAATCCAGTATTTCAAGAAGTATCTCAAGTATTGGCTCCAGTAGATGAAAGTTCGTCAGAGTTGGATTGTTTTTTAACTTTTTACCCCGATTCCTTTTGGAACACTCTAAAGATTGAAACTAACCGTTACGCAGCGCAAATGAAAGCCAAACAAGCAAGAAAAGGCATTCTGAAACCTGGCACTATGTTGTACGAATGGAAAGCTGTCACAAAATCTGAGCTAAAGATATTTTTTTCTATCGTGATTCATATGACACTTGTTCACAAGGATAGTTTTGATTCATACTGGTCTACACGGGAAATTATAGCCACTCCATTCGCCGGGAAGCACATGAATAGAAACAGATTCCGAGCCATTAACAGCTGTCTCCATCTGAATGATAACGCAAACTACAAACCCCGTGGTGATCCCGAGTACGACGCTTTTTTTAAACTCCGACCTTTTTTTGATGAGATGTGTCGGTTGTGTCAAGTTTGTTTTTATCCCAATGAGAACTTGACTATCGATGAGGGTACTTGTGGGTTTAGGGGACGAGTGCACTTCAAAGTGTACAATAAAGATAAGCCCGATAAATATGGTATGAAAGTGTACATGCTCTGCGACGCTGAAACTGGATATATACTGCGCATGGTTCCCTACATAGGCGACTCGAAATCGGTGGAAACAATTATCACGGAATTGTGTGAACTATACTTCGGTAAGTGGCACACCATATACATGGATCGCTTCTTTACAAGTCCGACAATCGCAGATTTATTGTGGATAAGGGACACTCGCCTTGTTGGCACTGTAATGGCGACTCGTCGTGGTCTGCCACAGCATTGGCGTCATCAACCGCTGGAAAAAAACGAAATGGCCTTTTGTCACCGGGCCAATCTAACAGCGTGTAAATGGAAGGACAAGCGTGATGTACTCATTTTATACATGTTGCAATATCAGCGAAAATCACCGGCGAACCAGGGAAGGCGCGTTTTAGAACCTTCGGCTGTCAAAGTGTTAATACTAAGATGTGTTACAAACTCACAGATGCCCATGTTATATAAAGAAAAGCTGATGAAGGTGAAACATGCAGCACAAGTCTTTTCACATCGTGTATCTTCCACGATGCGATGGACTGTTAAATATGGTATGATGTATTTGTTAATATTATTCTATTATATACTGCAGATGAACTTCCTAATAACACTAGTTAATTAGGGTTCCGTACTCAACGGGTAAAAACGGAACCCTATTTCTAAGACTTCACTGTCTGTCCGTCCATCCGTCTGTCTGTCTGTCTGTCTGTCTGTCTGTCACCAGGCAGTATCTCAAGAACCATGATAGCTAGAGACCTGAAATTTTCACAGATTATGTATTTTGGTTATATACTATAACGATTTATACTAAACGCCAAATTTGCCTATGTTTGCTCAATATCATGGTATGGGAACCCATCATGCGTTAGTCCGATTAATGTTTTAATATTTAATGTATTTGTTATATAAAACATTATTTAAACAAAATGACTATTTTTCGTCAGACACCAGGAACATAAGCTTAAAAATAACGCGAAAATCATTAATTTTGATGAAGCAATAAAGAAGTTATGGTATTCTCACAAAAAATAGCTTAGAGAAATAATATATTTAGGTATATGGTTATATATATTAATGCAAGCCATTTATTTCAGTCAGGAAGGGACATTACCAAAAGATGCTAATGAGACTGCAACCTTCATCTCTTCCAGAACCAGATTATGGGAAGGAATTAAGATGTGCTGTGAAAGCTGGCTCTTCTCATATTCAATTTTGGCAAAAGCCTATCAAGGTCTTTAATTCTGCTAAATTTGTTTCCACTAAAGGAGAAAATATCCCTCCCTCAATCAAAAATTGGATTAAAACACTCCGTGGCTTTATATACCTCTGGAAGAAATTAAGTAATATTGGGTTGAAATATCTTTGTTTGAGAAGAATCAACCAAGATTCGTTAGAAAAATTTTTGGGCGTATACGGAGCCATGGAGTCAGGAACATTAACCCAACATCTTATTCATTTATATCTTCATTTAAGGCCATAATTATAAATAATTTTTCCTCTCCTCATTCCCGGAATGCTAATTGTGAAGATGATAAAGATAATGATACTTTAGATTCTTTACGTTTATTGTTAACAATTAGTAATAAGTCAGATGCCACTATCTAGTGGCAGTGAAGAAGATGGTTCTAGCAGTGAGTTCCAGGAAGTTGAAGATTTGGCCATTATTTCCGCTTATGCCTATATAGCTGGATATATAGCTAAGAATATTAAAAAGGTTATTGGAAAATGTCCAACGTATATTAACCAGTTGCAGTCCTCTACATCTTCTGAAGAACATTTATTCATACAAGAAATAGAATATAAGCCAAAGAAATAGAATGTAAGCGATTTAGTTTATTGAAAACAAAAACTCAATTTAGAAGAATGTTTTCAAAAATGGTAATTTTGTTTACAAATAATATACAAAAGTATATTTTAAGAAATAATGTAAAAAAACATCTGACATATATATTTAAAAAATTGTTCAACCCATTTCTCTGTGAAGAGCATGACATATTTAATTTAAACATTGAAAAAGTTTTGGTCTTTATTTTTGCTTATTTCAAAAATGTTAATGCAATTTTAAAAGGTCAAGTGGAACCTAAAATTAAAAGTAATGATTTATTTAAAAAAATGGCTTGGCAGAGATATTTATCTCTTAAAAACAAAAATAAAAAGATTTGAAGTGTTAAACAATTAGCATAAGTCGATTTTATCGACTGGCAAAGTGTGATATTTTTAATTAATTTTAAGTAAATTTGATATTTCTTCTTTGCTTATGTCATTTCAACAATAATTAATTTGTGTTCGCTATCCAGAGTAACAAAGAATTATTAAGTGAAACGCTTTTATTGTAAACAGACAGACTTTTTAAGTTATTAGTTTTTTTGAGTTAGTTAGTGTTGAGTAGGACATACAAGAGGCGCGACATTTGTCCCGTACATGACGTCAAAATGTAAGAGCGGCTCAACATTTATAACTGTACTACTTCAAATTTTATGTCGCACCAGCGGTCGCGTTACTCACTCTCGGTACATAAACCAAAGGGTGAAAGAGAGGAGGCGAGGCACACAAGCTAAAATAAAATTGTAGTGTTTGTTTGAGTTACTCGCTCCTTCCTTCTCACAGATAGACAGTTTATCGTACCGCTCGAACGAGAGAGGGCTATATTGCCATTACATTACTATGAGGCGGCCACAGTGAAGAGACAGTTTTTTGTATTTTGAATAATATTACGAATTTGACGAAGTACGCAACGAGTCAGTGAACTGACAAGTGTGAAAGATTAAGTAGATTTCATTAAGGGTTACTTTTTAAGTTCAAGTGGCTGTTATTTCAAGTAAGTCTTTGTATTGTAATTATGTTTTATGAACGACTTTCAATAATTAGTAGTATTTGTTTTGCTTGTTTGAATTATTTATGTTTTGTGTGGTTTACTATTTTCATTGGTTTGAGTGGATATTTATTTAGTCATGAATAAATTCTAAGCATGATGACTTTTAAATAAAATATAGACTCTCTGATGTTATGGGCGTGGGTAAAAGAATCCAAAAAAATACCTCTTATGTCCATGTCTTAAGTATATTGTTGCTCGAGTTACCTACTGATGTCGTAATATGTAAGCGATTTAGTTTTTTTTTAACAATTAATTCTAATTATAATGAAGTTTAAATCGATTTAACATATTCATATGCTTAAATTACACAGTCAGTTACAGTTTTTGACATATGTTTAGTATCCGAATACTAAATCCTGTCTCTTTCATACATCATCTTGCTGTCTCTCTGTCGACCTCTTCCGTTTGTGTCAGTGCACCGAGTACAACTTCGCACGTTATTTTATTAAATTGTAGTGTTAAATAGTTAAGTTTTTTATAATTAAAATAGTGCTCACAATCATTCAAAAATTGATAAAGGCAATAAAGTCAGTGTTGGAACAAGCCGGTATTTCCTTTCGCTTTACCAAACAACAGATAGACATTGCAATTGAATATCTCTTGGAGTAATACTTATAAGTTAAAGTCCCTAACTGAGCCTGCCTGTATGTTCGCGAAAACTCCAAATATTTTTTCATACGGTTTTCATCTTATCGTCAGAGGTGGTTTTTATGCATTTACCACCTAATTACCTACCTGAATAAATTATATAATTATGGTTTATATGATTTTTATTTTATTTCACATATTTATTTGTTTTTCTTGCATGTGTAGTATGTCTGGTGATGGTGATAGAAAACATTCAAAGGCATGGCAGTTTTTTACCGACCTAAAAAATGATAAAGCCAAATGTAATTTTTGTCAAAAAGAATATTCTTACAAAGGCGGTGGTGCTTATAATCTAATCAGGCACACAAAAAGCAAGCATCCACAAGTATTTGTTGCTATAACTGAATGCCCCACTGAAAATATAGCTTCTTCTGCAACAGACTCTCATCATTTAATAACACCTTCTACTGATTCGACAGGACAAGCTGCCTGCCCTATTTCCTGCTTCTACATCTACTTCTTTAACTGCTGCCACGTCTGCGCATGCTTTACCTGCTACTACTAAGACTACATTCACTAACGCCAAACTAACACAGTATTTTCATAAGCCGCTTTCTGCTAAAAAAAACTGAACACCTAAACGAAATGTTAGTGCAAGTTTTCACAAAAAATTACTTGGCCTTTCATCTCGTTGAATCCCCTGAGCTTAAAGCTTTTATTAAAGAATTAAATCCAGCCTACCAGTTACCTACTCGTAAAACGTTGTCTAATGCATTGATGACTAATGTCTATAACAAAACGAAACAAAACGTTAAATCAGAACTCTGTCAAGCGGAGTATGTGTGCATTACAACTGATGGCTGGACATCTGCCCCTAATGACAATTACTTATCCGTGACAGTTCATTTTATGAATGTGCAGGCAGAATTGAAATCTTTTCTGTTAGAATGTATCCAATTTCCGGACAGACATACCTCAGAAAACCTAGCACATGAACTGAAAAGAATTAATAGACAATTGGGAAATTACAGATAAAATTGTAGCTGCAACGAGTAATAACGCTTTCAATGACAAAGCAGCTATAAGCCTGAATAATTGGAAGCAAATACCTTGCTTCACTCATACTCTCAACCTCATAGTCCAATCTGCATTGAAAGAAATAAAAGAAATAACCACAAAAATAAAACATATCGTTGAAATATTTCGTAGAAGTCCACTTGCATCTGAAAGATTAAAATGTATGCAAAAAAAGCTGGGCGAACCTTTACTGAAGCTGAAACAAGACGTACCTACACGCTGGAACTCTACATGTGACATGTTCGAAAGGATATTAAAAATAAAAAACAGTGTGATGTCTACAATTGCAATAGTATCCTGACGTTATAATACTTAAAAGGAGACTGGCCACTGTATGATAAGGAATTGGATGTATAAATAAATATTTTTTATTTTCATTTAATTTTCATTTTCATCACCCTCACAACAAACATGGTAAAAGAAATAATCTTTTCATATCTTTCAAAGTAAGTTTTGATTGTTTGCGTCCAAACAATTAAAACTTACTTATCGGCAACATTTTCCCACTCTTTTATTTTTAAATCATTTATATTAGTTTTAGTCTTTAATGTATTAGCCGACTGAGCAATAAGTTGACGCAATATTTCGTAAAATAATAAATATATTTGTGTGAATAATAGCATGAAACTTTTAAATATTTAGAGGTACGTAAACTGCAATTACAGTTAGAACTAACCTTTTCTTCTCAATTCTCCAATTTTTCCAATTTTTCAAATCCATTGTCCAATTTTTACCACTTTTTTTCTTTTGTTGTTCCATTTTTTTGGAATTTATGATATTAATTTAATTTACAGAAATTATTACTATAAAGTTAAGGCTCACAACAATTAAATTGTAATCACATCAAACTAAAACGACGATACAAAATAATTTCTGCATCTTGAAATATTGCGCGCCGCATTCCATTTTTTTATACATACATACATTGAATCAAAAATCTCATTTATTTGACAATAGTGGAATCTCTCATGTTATAAAAACGTGATATTTTAATAACCTTTACTTTTATATCAAACATTTCTATTTTGAACTCTGTACTTCAATATAAATATATATAAAAATATATATTATTATTTTTAAATGGAACTGTTGTGTGTAATGAAACAAACTAAGAAAAATAGGTAATATTTTATTTGGCTGGCAACACTCTCTTCAACTCATCGTCTATAATAAGATTGGCGGAACGTATAATATCTACAAAATGGATAAGGATAAAAGATTTCTAAAACTCAGTGGTGAGTCAAATTGGATCGTTTGGAAGTTACAGATACAAATTTATTTACGATCTAAAGGT